>PVJI01012608.1:0-50999 GCA_004026765.1 Micronycteris hirsuta | reverse complement strand
TGTATATACTTATGCTTCCATCTTAGTCCAAAGTCCTGTGTACTTTCTGCTTTGAAGATAAGCAACATTGAATTGCAACTGAGTTATATGTGATCTGCTACTGTTTGTTTTTAATAATTGCATTCTTCTGCATAGAGAAATTAAATGGTTTACTACCATATCATGAACAGGAATGTGTTTTCTCTTCTAATATAAAAAGCAATTTTATTTTATCTTTTTTTTAGTTTAATTTTATTTTTTTATTTGTTGTTCAAGTACATGGATCATTACAGGATAGGGGCCCAGACCTAATCCATGCTCTGTGGCCCTTGGTAAAAGTCCAGTCTATTTTTGTAAAACCAAAGGCACCCTTGACCTACGTGTTCCTGAGGTACTCATTCAATATAGTCATTTGCCTGCTCCTGCTCTTCTTATGAAAGTGTGTAATCAATGAATAAAGGAAAGGCAGCTATGATATGTTGTTTCCAAATTCAGACTGTCCTCAGTTGTGAGGAGCTGTTACTAATCAATTTCAAGAGAGGTGGCCTTCAAAGGAAGTGCCCTGCTTTATATGACTTTGGCTGGCTGTGTTAGCCAAGGATGTTTTATGTGTTCTATCAGAAGCCATGCCATGACTGTTATTGATAAAAAAGTTCAAATTAGTTCTCATTATACAAAAATTATTAAGGAATATTGTGGATTATGCAGTGTGCTAGGCCATATATATACCAAAACAAACAAATGAACAAGCAGACATCTCTGTTCTAAAGATCCTGCTTACTTGAAAATGTATTTATTTTAAATGAAAATTATCAAAGTGAGGTAAAAAATATTAAAGTTTTTTAAGGTTTTGGAGTATCTCTTTCAGGCTATGCTAAATACTAGGTTTTCCTCACTAATCAAATAATAATACTAATAATAGCATATTTATGGCATATTAATATTATGCTATAGTCCATAGTATAATAACAAGTGGTACTTATTTTTACTATTATTATTTGATAATATACAGCTCTCTACTATTTCTTTTTAAAGTAATATTTCTTAATTTTTGTATTTTAAATTTATTTTATTAAAGTTATTTTGACATTCAATACATCATATTATATTATTTTTAGGTGTACAACATAGTGGCTAATTATATAATTTACAAAGTGATCCCCATGATAAGTGTAACACCCACTTGGTATCATGTATAATTATTAAAATATTATTGACTATATTCCCCATGTTGTTCTGTATATCTCCATAACTATTTTGTAACTACCAATTTGTACTCCTTAATAATTTCGATTTTTTCACCCACTCCCCCAAACCTATACCCATCTGGCAACCCTCAATTTCTAAGTTCTTATGTTAACTTCTTTTTCCTTACACCAACTGAGAAGGTAATTACTATTACTATTCCTGTTTTATAGATAAGGAAACTGAGTCACAGAATTAAGTGACTTTTCCAATGTCACAAAACTAACAAGTGATGGATTTAGTCTTTAGAATCAAACATTGTGTGTCGAGATTTCACACTCCCAGTAGTACTGCCATAGTTTGTTTTTTCAGAAATGGCATGACATATTCCAGATAATGTGCACTCTCTTCTGTGAGGGTTTCTGAATTAAAGCCTTGTGTTCTCAGCTGTGGTGGACTTAAAAGTAGAATGTAGACCCAGACTTTAATTATGATGATAAATAGCATATTTATTATAATTCAGGCTTTGGAATCGATGATCTTAGGGTCGGATCATAACTCCAGCACTGAGTAATTGACCTGGACAAATTACTTAATTCACTGAGTTTCACTTTTCTCAATTGGAATATAGGTGTATATACTATTATAATGCCTATTATTACAGAGACAACTATAGGATACTGAAAATAAAGTATCTATTATGAAAACTGACAATTAATAAAGGCCAAATACATGTTTACAATAATAGCCATAATAATATCATAAGAAACGACACCATCCAACCCAGTTTCTTTTCATTTGAAAATGATATTGGATTCTAACTGGCTTCTAGATGTGAGGGATATGGCAAGAAAGAGAAGATAGTTGACCACTCCTTGTCTTTAACTCTTCCTTTCGGCTGTGGTGACAGGGGATGAATGGGTAAGGCATTATATAACCTTGGCTCCAGTTGTTGTATGGTAAATAGTGAATGTATGGATGTGATAAATTCTTAGTTTCTGATGAAATCGCCTTAAAAGAGGTAAACCAGGCCAAACCTCCCTGACATTATTTAAATTTATGTTCTCAGACATAAAGCCACCTTTGATAGATTGTATCCATGTAATACCTGGTATATCAACTAAGCTTAAAAGCATGGGGTGTAGTCTGGTTTTTAAAGATATAGATTACCACCTCCATCACTTTCCCATTTTCAACATGGGATATTCATGGGATTCTAAAGACAGGACCTGAGTCTTAATTATGGCTTTACCTCCTTGCTACCTAACATAATGGCAGGCATATATGAGATATTCTAGAATGTGCTTTGAAGAAGAATATGTATAACGTATGAATTTTACAGCTGTAGAAACTAAAAGACAGTTTTACTACACATCAATGTGCTTAATGTCATATAATTAAATACAGTTAGATCTTGGATTAGGGTCCCCAGGCTCCTGCACACTGTGCTGTTTTTCTTACAACAATGCCTGGCAATAAAGTGCAAAATAGGTGGGTTTGGAATCAGACATTTTAGAGCTCAAATTCTATAATGGTCACTTACCAGCTATGTTACTACCAATTTCACTTCTCTGAGCCCTGGTTTCCTCTTCTATAAAATAGGAGTAGTAATAATTTTTTAAAAAGATTTTATTTACTAATTTATTTTAGAGAGAGGGGAAGGGAGGGAGAAAGAGAGGGAGAGAAACAGCAGTGTATGGTTGCCTCTCACATGGCCCCCACTGGGGACCTGGCCTGCAACCCAGGCATGTGCCCTGACTGGGAATCAAACCAGGACCCTTTGGTTCCCAGCCCACACTCAATCCACTGAGCTACACCAGCCAGGGTGGAGTAGTAATAACTGATTCAATAATTTGTTCTGAACATAAGAGATAATGCATATGGCATAATGGTATTTGAAAACAGTGGCTGCCGTTAATATGATCATACAACTATCCTATTTGTGATTTCTTTTGGCTGATGTCTATTTTACTTGTCAATGGCACTGCTGTTGATTTGTTTAGCCTTTGCCTAGGGGATCTGAGACAGTGTTACAAATGTCAGTGTTGACAAGGTAATTAAGTGAAGAGGATCCAAGCTAACTGATGACCTCTCTGCATCAGCCTTTTAGTCACCTCTTCTAAGCTTGATGGAAGTGAATGCACCTAATTGGTCAGAAGCTGAAGGGAACAAGTGGAACAAGCAGATTGAAAATCTAGGTATTTTCCCATTGATAAGAAAGGAAATCAAGGCACAGAGAGGGTCGTTTGGCCATTGCTTACTCATTTCGTCTACTGAGATTTTATATTTGGAGGACGTCATTATTGATAATAAAATGAGTATTAAAACAGGTTAAAGAGCATAAAACTCATTTCCACTTAAGAATGACTATGGTACCTCCACTTCTAGGAGAGATTTTATCTGAATTCCTAGATTTTTACATTTTACTTGCCCAAAATTATTGCCAGTGGTCAGTATAAGGATTTGACTGCTGTAGCTAATATACTAATGTTCTCTATCTTTTGCTTGATAGTCACATTGCCTGCTTTCCAGTGGGAAGGATAAATAATTTTTCTACCTAGAACATTTCTAGTTTGAGTTCATCCCTTAAAATGAATTACTGTCTATTCTAATCTACTCCAAAACTTGCGTATATGAGTGCTTTATTTTTCCCATTTATTTTCTCCCATGTCATGAACATTTTCTATATAATATAAGCTTTTCATAGGCTATACTTCTCTTAAAAGCTGAATATTATATAAATGTTTGTACTTAGGAATATTTTTCCTAGCACTATTTGTGAAGAATTCATTGAATATATATATTTTGAGTGTCTATTATATATTGATACAAGGCAAGATATTTAGTGAAACAGAAAATTTTAAAGAGGTATAGCCTATGGTCATTGTTCACAAACTGATAAAGCAAATATCTATGGAGATAAGACATGTAATCATCACAATATGAATAATTTTGTTAAGTGTTATCCAGATCTATGTGCTTAGAATTAAATGGAGGGGGAGATCATTTCCAGCTGAGATGATCCAGGGGAGTGTCATGAAGGAGACCCCTGATTCCAGTTTTGAAGCAGAGGCTTGATCTCAGTAGATGGAGCACACTCTGGGAAGGAATAATGATCTCAGACAATCATGACAGTAGGAAAGCAAACAATGTCCTAGGAACAGCAAATAGTCCATCCTCAACTCGTTCAAGGTCTCATTCACGCAGGGTATTATGGAGGACACCCAGTACTCTGCAAAGGGGTTCAGACTTCACTATGAAGATGGGAGAAGCCATATAGGGATGCTCATGGTCTAGCTGCTGCTGTCTCTTTTGTGGGTGACAGGTAGAATAGGGAGACTGATGTGGAGGCTCTGCTGATATCTATCCTTCAGATAGGAAAGGGCAAGAATCTGGAGAGCAATGGGACTGGGGAACAGGTGCAGGTTTAAGTTATACAATAGGAATTGAAAAATGTGGATAAATCACTGGTAATTGGGTAGAAGTGTAAGGTGGACTGGAAAGGGTAGTGCAGGAAAATAGCAGAGCTGTAGTTCAGGGCAGTCATTGAAAAGAGAAACTACACAATTCTGGTCAGGCTTGAACCCATGTTTACTGAGTTGGATTATAAATCTGATATTTTACATTCCTTCTTTAATCCACACTCCAGGGCTTCTCTGCTGTTTCTGGATTTGTAAAATCCTCATCATCAAGTAAAGGTAGGAGAGCCACAGACCAGCTCACATTGAAGAGAAAGTCCAGTTAGGAACATTCACAGTAGTGATTTCCACAGTTGTTACCACTGCATGGGATGTATCTCTCCCATCCCATGCTTATTCAAAATCCCCTAACTTGTATTTCTTATTTGGGTATGTAGCTGTTTCCTTGGAGAACACTGTGGTCTTTGAAGGCAGGGACTTTTTGTTATTCACGTTCTCACCACCTCATCTCATGGCGCAAAATTTGTGCTGTCTGTTCTCTATGTATTAACAACACAGTTGTTTTGATTAGTATATTATAATGACAGTGCAAGTTTTCAGTGCGGAGGAAAAATGCCTGTGTAAATATTCCAAATTTTATGATCCATAGTAGAATGAACAACTATTCTGCCCTGCCAAAGACTGAGGAATTCCCAAGGATGTGGGATTATCAGTGCTAAAACTGAAACAATACTGGGCAATACTGGGAAGTCAATCTTTATAGGGAGTGAACATTTAATGACTGGACTCAGAGGTTGAATGTTGGATGAGTAGTTGGGTCTCATGTTTTTCACAGTTACATCTGCCACCTCCCAGCAAGTGTGCTAAAGATTGACTCAGGAGAGGCTTGGGAAAGAGGAACCAATCAGTCTTCCACTTAACACTTACTGAGCCCCTGCTGCAGTGCAGTTCACAGAAGCTTGATGTCCTGAGATAACTGGAGAAGGATGTGAGGTTGTTCCTGCTTTAAAAATCCAGTGGGCTAGGTGTGGACATAAAATTTCACACAAGCAATGATAGAACAATTAATCTCTAACTCATGGAAATTGAATTCTAGGTTAATTAAGAGGGCAGTGAAAGAAGAAATCAGAAGTAAAATCACCTATAACCAGGATACTTTCCCCCTACAGATCCTGAATGGATGGCTAGGGCCCTGTTTATGAACACATCATTCCACTTATGTTTAGTAGGGCTTTTTATTAGAGAGGCACAGTGCAAATATGTGGGTATCAAATGTCCATCACATCAGCTTCTCTGGAGCTCTGAACAGGAAATCTCATATGTATCTTCCATGCCAGCAATAGCTCACAATTTCTTGGGACCTGTGGATGTTACCTCGCCATGTTGTGGGAGGCAGGGACTTGACTATGTATGTTGACACACTGATCCTTCTGAAATATGAATGGCCATTTTTATACATGAAATCCAGCTTAGCTTTTTGAGATTAATGTGGGGTTTCAAGGTTGAATTTTTTCTTATCTCTTTGAGTATAATGATCTGCATGCGTGTGTCCCTGTGTTTTACTCATCTCTGCAGAGTTGCTTTCCCCAAGTTGTCTTTTCTCTGTTATGTTATTCGATCTTTCTCACTCCTATTAGATGATTTCCTTAAACTTCTGATGATCCTGACTTATCTCCCCATATACAAGAATGATGGCTGGAACGCATTAATAGGGAGTGAAACTGGAAGATAAAGCTTGGCCTTTAATTAGAGAAATCCCCACTTTATCTTTAGGTCATTCTTCTTTATCTTTAGGTCAAAGTTTTTTTCTAATCTCCCCTTTGGAGGATGTGAGCTCCTGAAGATAAGTTGGGAAGGAAAGTTGGTGGTATCATTATATGATGAAGAAACATCCTTTTATTTTGTTTTGTTTTATTTTACTTTATTTTTCTCAGCATTTTTGGCTCACCCTTGGACATTTCTTTCTCTAACCTGACATTATCCTGCACTATCATCATATCTATTTATCAATTTCTTCAAAGTTACAGAGTACCAAGTGCAAGATTGGAACTATTTTCTGTCTCTAAGATTTCTGTCTTTTCAAGGGGATTCGTACAGAACTGACTGGGAAAGAACAAAAGTGTTTGGATGTCAAGCCTTTACGTCAGTCAGCGTTCAACAGTGAAGCATAACCAGTAAGAGATCATAGATAAGATTTATTGCAAAGAATAGGTTTACCTGATTATGGAGGTGGACAAAATGTCTGAAATTTATGTGGTAGCCACCCAGAAGTGAAGGCTGGAACTCCCAGGGCTGTCCACAGGTGGAATTTCTTTTTCAGGGAAGTCTGAAGAGTCATTCTCCTAAACTCCTGCAGCTGATTGAATCATACCCACTCAGATTACCTGGGATAATCAGTTAACTGATTACAAATTTTGGTCATAGCCACAAATTAACTTTGCAGTAACACCTGGATTAGAATTTGATTGACTATCGGGGGGCTATAGCCTGGCCAAGTAGACACAGTAATAGACCATATTGCTACCTTCTTTTTATTTTTATATTTTATTGAATTGAAATTCATATAATGCCATATTAATCATTTTAATATATACAATTCAGTGACATTTAGTACATTTACAGTGTTGTGAAACCATAACTTCTATCTCGTCCCAAATATCCACAAAGGATACTCTGTACCAAATAAGCAGTCACACTCCATTCCCCCTTCCTTCTTGCTTTTGGAAACCACCAATCTGCTTTCCTTTTCTATTGATTTACCTATTCATGATATTTCATATATATGAAATACTATATTGTGACCTTCTATATCGGGCTTTTTTCACTTAGCTTAATTTTTTAGGCTCAGCAACATTGTAGCATATATCAGTACTTCACTCCTTATGATTCAGTACTATTCCATTGTACGGATATAGCACACTTGTTTATGCATTCCTCTACTAATGTAATTTGGGCTATTTTGACTATTTCCACTTTTTGTTTATTGTGAATAGTGCATCTGTGGGCATGAATGTTCATGAATTCATTTACATACCTGTTTTCAATTCTCTTAGGTATATATCTAGGAGAGAAACTGGTACCTGGAAAGCCATCACAGCCAAGGCTTAGCCTAATGGGGCATTCAGGAAATCCTGCATTGTCACCTGTGTTTCCCACACTGCCCCCTTCCTGTCATACAAAGAGGTCTTTAGATAGCACTCCTGTGTGTGTTTTTCTGTGAAAACCCTCCCTGTGCACATCCCTGAGCAGGCAAAAACACTGCCCTACTTTACCCTCCCAAGCCTCAAATATCAAATAATTAGGATAAGAACAATCACTGGGTACACTCTGAGGCTTTTCTGTAAAATGTGGTTGAAGGAGATCTTTGTAGCAACCAGACTTACAACAAGCAGTAGGGCTGGAGGCAAAAGTTTCTGTATTCATGGGAGCTACATCACTGAGCAGCTGCTTATAACCTCTTGCTGCAAATTCATTCTCTTTGAAATGTTGAAGTCTGCCACATGCTCTTTGAAGTTATCCTAATGTTAAACATTATATCATTTTGTGATATATAAAAATTTTATAAAGTTTGACTTTGAAAATTCTAATTCCAAAGCAGACCCTAAAGTCATTTTTAATGCTATTAGCAAAACAAAACAAAGGGACTGGAAGCCAGCCAGTTTTGCTGGCCCAAATTGATAAGTTGTTAGGCTATAAGTAAAAATACTTTTCAATATCTGAAAAAAATCTGAGCTTTATAATATTGTGAGGTTAAATACTAACATGTATTTAATAATCACACTTAAGCCAGAGTTTGGATATTTTATAATATTTTCTATTTTTAGCCTATGAAATTGCAAGCTTTCTCTCCCTGCTCACTGGGAAGCATGGTTCTTACCTGTTTATCTTGCACCTGTGCATGTCATGCTCCTTTCATTAACTCTGCCCACTACACACACCTGTCTTCCAATTAACTGTCACTGAGTGTTCCTTCTCATGTGGAACAGATCATTATTTCAGCATATGGCTACTCTTTAGCATTTTTTTCTGTTTTGTATTCCCCTTACCTGAGGACATGACCATGACTTTCAGAGAGAGGGGAAGGGAAGGAGAGAGGGAAGGAGAGAAACATTGATGTGAAAGAGAAATATCAGTGGGTTGCCTCTCATATGCTCCTTGCTTGGGGCCTGAACCCACAACCTAGGTAGGTGCTCTGACTGGGAATTGAACCTGCTATATTTGGTTTATGGAACAATGCTCCAACCAACTGAGCCACATCAGTCAGGGCTTTTTTCTTTTCCTTGACAGAGCAGAAATAATATGGGGTTTGGAGTCACATGCCACCCACTTTCACTGTAGTCTGGATTCTTCAATGTAATCACTTTGAAAATCCTTAAATCTCTTAGATAAAAATACTAATTCATGGTACCTTAGGAACAAGTCACATGAAGCTTTTAATTTCACTTTAGGGGAAGTAGTTTGAAGAAACTTGAGACTCAAGGTGTTGCACATGCCACAGGCTTTAAACAGGGAAAGAAGAATGATTTCTAAATATCTGAGTTAATGACTAAGACTCAGAACTTCCAACTAGGGTGCCCAGTCACCCCTGTGTTCTGTGGTAAAGTCTGTGTCTGAATCTAGTTCATTACTCATCCCATCTAATCCTACAAGAGCATCATGGTGGTATCTTTTCTATGAACAAAAAGCATTTTTATGTGTTGCTTATATCCATCCATCTGTATTTTTGTAATTAACTTTCTGTGGAGCTTTAATATCTTTAATAAGACAATGGTTTCCTTTTGTGAGGTTGGGGAAAGAAAATTTCAATCAAGGGAAGTTCCCAAATGCGTTGACCTATGTACAAAGTGGATGTGACGGTTAATTTTGTGTGTCAACTCAACTGGTTCACAATGTGCTCAGACATTTCATCAAGCATTATTCTGGGTGTGTCTGTGAGGGAGATTCTATAATGAAGCTAACATTTGAATCAGTAAACTGAGTAAAATAAATTACAATCGCTAAGGTGAGTGGGCCTCATCCAGTCAGTTGAAGGCTTGAATAGAACAAAAAGGTGGAGAAGAAGGGAACCCCTTCTGCCTGTGAACTGGAACACAGACCTTTTCTGGTCTTCCATTGGACTGAAACTTCTGCTCTTCTTCAGTTTGGAGCCTGCTAACTTTGGGACTGTATATATATATATGTAAGTATATTCTCTTGGTTCTGTTTCTCTGGAGAGCTGTGACTAGTACAGTAGGTGTTCCAGTTCCAAAACTGTCCGCAGTTATCTAGATGTCAATAACAAAATTACCTTCCTCATATATAAATGAGATATGAAACATACATTTCTTTGGGGTCTACCCCTGGAAGGTTGAATTGTATGTGCCGCGTCTAAGCTATTAGCAACTGTAGTTTTCATTTCAATATATGAATTATTTTGAAAAGCACTAGATTCAGATTTTCCACTGTTGCCCCTCAGCTTGTGGACAAAGCACATGTGGTTACAGCAGTGAAAGAACTCTTTCTTTCCAGGACTTCCACAGACAGTAAAAAATGGGTTTAACTTACTTTTATATCTTAGCATTCTCACCTACACAAATATTATCACAAAATATATACCTCTTATTTTGGGGAGAGCTGCTGCTTGTTTATTAATCATCATTTCGGGCTCACCTGCGTAGCAGAATGCAGTGAAACTTGAATAGGTTACAAAGACAGAGGAGGGGGACATGGGAGAACACATGATCTACAGCTACTAGAAGATTGAGCCTGACCCCTGACTCAACCATTGTTTGGCAGAGATCCATGTTATTCTTTCTGGGGGGTGTCTCCAATTTTTTATGTGTAAAACAGGAATAATCATTACTATCTATCAGGATTGTTTGATAACTAAATTTTGTGTATGTATCTGTGAGTACATACATTATATTTGTACACAAACTACATAGCACACAGTCACTGACTAATATTTAGAAGCCACACAAAAGCACAGTTACAGAAGGGGAATCTGAAAATACAAATAATAGAAAGAATTTCTCTGAGATTCAGGCCACAATGAAATCTTGGCTGACAAGGAACTCTGTGCCTTCTAGCTCTCTCTGCTCTACAATATCTTCACTCTGTGCATGGGGTGTCCCCTTGAAAAAGCTTAATTCTGGAAAGCCAAGAACTAAGGTAGTGGGAGTGGTAGGGGAAAAACAGGCAGGCCATGGTCCTGAAAATTTGCAATTATTTGTTTGTTTTACTCTATCTGTAAGATGATGGAAAGAGATGGTGGTTTCAAACAGGAAGAAGATAAAATCCTTAAATGTAACATTTTTGTCTTCTTTACCTAGAAAGCTGTTTTCTAATGCATGACATTATATTTTTGATCACAGTATGCAGTATTTGTTAGTTGTTCACTCAAGTACTCCTATACGATATACTTGGTGTTTATTGATTAAATGAAAATGTAAATACTCTTCTTACCTGTTACTGCTGATATCAGTGATTGCTAGGATATATACGGCAGCAGGTGCTTTGCTATTATTATTTTGCATAAAGGTTTTCCTCTTGTTCAGTATATTCATTCTGCTTTTGTTAGAGTATTTGAGTGATTCAGACTAGGATAGTATTATCTTCAATGTTGTCTTTGCTCTTTCTTGGATGATGGAAATAAATATTTTAAAGAGAATCATTGTTATTTTGAATTGAATGACTGAATATCAATCAACTATCATCTATTCATCCCAACTATTTCCCAAAATTTATTCTATGGTATCTGTGACTTCACAGAAGCAGGACTTTAGGAGTTTTAGAAATAATGTAGATAGAGTTCAGGACAATCACTTTTTGGAGTAGTTATTCTTATCCTAATGTGAGAGCTAGGAAAATTAAGTTTCAGTTACTTGCCTAAACTTACTCTATCAAATGAGGTTAGTACTCCATCCTGTCCCCTTGCCTTAATCTCTCCAACACCAGCTCATTTACAGTTTGTAGTCCCTGAAATCATTTTGCTGAGCCTGTTCTCTGGCCAATGAAGCTTGCTTTGCCTGCCAACATGGCAAGCCAGAAGTGTCAGGGATTTAATGACTGCTGGGAGCAACTCTCAGTCAATGATAATTTGAGCTAGTGTGTACATACCCTAGCCATCATTGGGGTACATCTGATAGAGTTTTGTTTTGTTTTGTTTTGTTTTGTTCACTTACAGTTGTCTGCATTTACCCCCACCCCCAACCCCAGGCAAACCCACCTCCCTCCCTTGCTTCCACCCTCCTCCTTGGTTTTGTCCATGTGTCCTTTATAGCAGTTCCTGAATACCCTTGTCCCCATTATCCCTTTCCCCCTCCCCTCTGGTTACTGCCAGATTGTTCTAAATTTCAATGTCTATGGTTATAATTTGTTTCTCTGGTTATATTTTGCTTGTTTACCTCACAAGCGTCTTGGCTGTGGCTGATCTGAGTTCCCCAGTAGCTGATCAGGCCTTGGCACCTTCTCTCATGAGTCCTTATATAAAACCCCTTAACATTTCATGTATTAAAGGCTGCGTGATGATGTACTCCTTGAATTTGACCTTATCTGAGAAGCACTTTATCTGCCCTTCCATTTTAAATGACAGTTTTGCTGGATAGATTATTCTTGGTTGTAGGTCCTTGCTTTTCATGATTTGAAATATTTCTCTCCAGCCCCTTCTTGCTTGGAAGGTCTCCTTAGAGAAATCTGCTGATATTGTTATGGGAATTCACTGGAAGAAATAATTGAACAAATGAACAATACGATAAAGATAATGGAGGAAGATTTACAGGGAACCAATAGGGAAAAAAAGGAAGCTGGGACTCAAACCAATGGGGTGGACCAGAAGGAAGGAACAAGAATTCAAAAAAATGAGGAGGGACTCAGGAACCTCAGAGACATTTGTAAACGACCCAATATCCAGGTCGTAGGGCTGCCAGAAGGACAAGAGGAACACCAAGAAATTGATAGAGTTTTTTATGTAAGATTAAGTCCTTTTGTTTTCAGCAGTGATTGGTTTGATAATGCACCTTACTAGTGTCCTTTATCATTATCTTCTCCAACTCCACACCAATATTTTCTTCACTTCCCAAATATATTGCCTGCACTCAAATGTCTGCCTTAGGGTCAGCTTCTGAAGAAATTGAAATAATAAGATTCATCCTTTTTTTATTATTATTAATCAGTTGACCTGGTATAAAAAGCCAGAGTTGCCTGACTCCAGATATCATGTTTATTTCACTATGTAATACAGCTTTTTAATAAAAGGTGTATACAGCATAAACCCCATTTGACAGCTTGAAATCTTAGACAAAAAATTGGTACATGAAGAATAAAGGAGTAATGAAATGGTTGAATCAAAGTAAAATATTAAAGTCTAATTGGAAGACTTGTTTCTGGGGCGGTGAGTACATGTTAAAGACCTAAGTTTAATGGTGAGTCTCCTTCCATAGGCAGGTATTTGGGATTCTGGGAGATAATATGTAAGCAAAATTTTGTTGAGTACTTACCATGTGCCAGGCCATATGTTAATAACTTTGCCTTCATTGTTACATTTAATCCTCATAATAGACATATGAGGTTGAATTTTAAGTATCGGTCACTGTGTCTCAAACTACTCCCGAACTTAGTATTTTAACTCAATATCTACTTTAAAATATCTTACAATTTGTTGATGAGGAATTTGGGCTGAGTTCGCCTGGTTTGTCTTCAGCTCCTTGTGGAGTTGACTAGAGTCTCTTGTTAATATAGAGCTAGTAGCTAGGATTCTGGAGGGACTAAGACAGATTTACTCACTTGTGAGGTGCTTTGGCAGGGACATCTGTAAGGCTGAATTCAGATTGGCCCCTCTCTCTCTCTCCATTTAATCTCATATTTTCTCCATTTGGTCTATTAGAAAAGTAGGCTTCTTACATGGTAACTTGGGGCCTCAAATTCCCAAGGCAGAAGGCTCCCACCCTTTTGATGGCTAGTTCTGGAACTGACAGAATACCACTTGCAATGCATTCCATTGATCAAAGCAGTCACAAGTTGAGGCATATTTAGAGGGAAGGGAAACAGACTTCTCCATGGAAAGGAATGTCAAAGATTGCTGCTCTCCTTAACCTATCACTACAAACATTCCCTTACAGAGATGAGGGACCTGTCCAGGAGATATCATGTAAGTTCCCTAAGGTTACAGTGTTAATGAGTAGAAGTGTTGAATGTTGAACTACAGAGTTTGATTCATTGGTTATGCTACCTATATCTAGAGGAAAGTTGTGTAATGGTTTAATTGAAAGAAAGTACAAAGATAAAAAGAATATTTGCCTGAAAGAAGTTAAGCCAGATACTAATTAAGAGCTTATTTAATATTTAATATGCATGCTCCTCTTCTTTTTTTATTTTTTATTTTAATTATTTATTGTTGTTCAAGTACAGTTGTCTGCATTTAACCCCCACCACTCTCCCCAACCCCAGCTATCCCCACCTCCCTCCCCTGATTCAACCCTCCCCCTTGGTTTTGTCCATGTGTCCTTTACAGTTGTTCCTGGAAACCCTTCCCCTTTTTCTCCCCATTATCCCCTCCCACCTCCCTTCTGGTTACTGTCAGATTGTTCTTAATTTCAATGTCTCTCATTATATTTTGCCTGCTTGCTTGTTCTGTTGATTAGGTTCCACTTAAAGGTGAGATCATATGGTATTTGTCTTTCACTGGTGGGTGGTGTGGGGGAGATTGGTGGGGGTAAAACAGAGACAACTGTACTTAAACAACAATTTAAAAAAAGAAATAACATCAAGTCACTGAAGGTGAGAGTATGGCTTCTACTATTTTTGATGCTTTTAAATCCATGGCTGGAAATTCCATATCAAAGTAAAATATATTTGTACAGTTTATTTTTTTTTGGTAATTTTTTTAAAGATTTTTATTTATTTTTAGAGAGAGGGGAAGGGAGGGAGAAAGAGAGGGAGAGAAACAGCAATGTATGGTTGCCTCTCACATGGCCCTCACTGGGGACCTGGCCTGCGACCCAGGAATGTGCCCTGACTGAGAATCAAACCGGGACACTTTGATTCCCAGCCCGCGCTCAATCCACTGAGCTACACTAGCCAGGGCTGTACAGTTTATTTTTTTGTGATGTTAAAAAATTCCATTTTGGGACACCATTTTGGGACACAGTAAATGTTGCTATATATATCAATTATATAATTTATTTTCTTTTTTACAGTCAATTCTTAGTCTATTGTGTAAATGTACCATAGCTGTTTTATCTACTCACCTACTATGCACACCTGTGCTCCTTCTAAATGTTGACTATTGTTAATAACACTGCAATGAAAATAGGGGTGCATATATTCTTTCAAATTAGTATTTTGGGTTTCTTCAAATAAGTTTCAAAAAGTGGAATCACTGGGTCATAAAGCAGTTCCATTTTTAATTTTTTTAGTAACTCCATACTGTTTTCCACAGTGGCTGCACCAATCTGTATTCCCACTAACAGTGCAGAAGGATATCCCTTTCTCTGCATCCTCACCAACACTTGTTATTTGTTGATGTATTGATGATAACCATCCCAACTGGTGTGAAGTGGCATCGCACTGTGGTTTTAATTTGCATTTCTCTGATGATTAGTGACATCGAGCATATTTTCATATATCTATTAGCCATCTGTTTGTCTTCTTTGGAGAAGTTTCTTTACAGGTCCTTTGCTCATTTTTTTTCTTTTTTCATTTTTTAGTGTTGTTCAAATATGACTTTGCTCATTTTTAATTGAATTGATTTTGTTGTTTTTGAGTTTTATAAATTCTTTATAAATTTTGGATATTAACCACTTTTCAGGTGTATTGGCGAATATGTCCTCCCATCAGCAGGTATGTTTATGTTGCTGATGGTTTTCTTTTTCATGCAGAACATTTCTAGTTTGATGTGGCCTCATATGACTATGTTTTCTTTTGTTTCCCTTACCCAAACAGATATATCAGAAAAAGTTTGCTGCAAGAAATGTCCAAGATTTTACTACCTATGTTTCTTCTGGGATTTTTAAATTTTTGAGTCTAACATTTATGTCTTTAATCCATTTTGTGTTTATTCTTGTCTGTGGTATAAGAAGGGATTTAGATCAATTTGTTTTGCATGGTATCTGTTCAATTTTCCCCACACCACTTATTGAATAGCCCATCTTTAGCCCATTGTATGTTTTTGTCTCTTCTGTCAAATATTAATTGATTGTAAAGGCACGGGTTTATTTCTGTGCTTTCTGTTCTGTTCCATTGATCCATGCCTGTTTTTATTCCAGTACCATGTTGTTTTAAATTACTATGAATTTGTAGTATAGTTTGACATTAGGTAGTGTGATTACTCCAACTTCTTTTTTCTCAAGATTGCTGTTGCTACTCGGGGTCTTCCGTGGTTCCAGATAAATTTTTGGAGTATTTGTTCTAATTCTCTGAAGTACACCATTGGTATCATGACAGGAATTGCATTGAATGTATAGATAGCTTTGGGTAGTATAAGCACTTCAATGATGTCAGTTCTCCTTATCCATGAACATGGTGTATTTCTCCCACTTATTTGTATCTTCTTCAGTTTCTTTCTTCAGTGTCATATAATTTTGCAATTACAGTTCTTTTACATCCTTGGTTAAGTTTATTCCTGGCTTTTTATTATTTTTTAAGCAATTGAGAATGGGATTTTATCCTAGTTTCCCTTTCAGATATTTTATTATTGGTATATAAAAATGCAACTGATTTATAAATATTTATTTTCTATCCTGTTACATTGCTGAATTCATTTATCAGTTCTAGTAGTTTCTCAGTGGAATGTTTCAGGTTCTCTCTATATAGTATCATGACCTCTGCAAACAATGACAGTTTTCCTTCTTCCTTCCCAATTTGGATGCCTTTCGTTTCTTCTTCTTGTCTGATTGCTGTGGCTAGGACTTCCATTACTATATTTAATTAGGGTGGCGAAAGTAGATATCCCTATCTTATTCCCAATTTTAAGGGGTACACTTACAGATTTTTCCCATTGAGTATGATGTTGGTGGCGGTTTTGCCTTTATTATGTTGTGGTATGTTCCCTCTATTCCTACTTTGCTGAGAGTTTTTATTATAAATTGGTGTTGGATTTTTCTGCATCTATTGATAACATTTTGTGGTTTTTATCCTTTATTTTTCTGTAGGATAAAAAGATATTATATCAACCTTGCACCCCTAAATAGATTCCAATTGATTATGATGTATGGCATTTTTAACATATTGCTGGATTTAATTTGCTGATTATTTTTTTGTGAGGATTTTAGCATCTATGCCATCAGGAATACTGGCCTATAATTTTCTTTCTTTATAGTGTCTTTATCTGGTTTTAGAATTAGGATAATACTGGCTTTATAAAATGACCTTGTTAATCTTCCCATCTGTTGACGTTTTTGGAATAGTTTAAGGAGAGGTGTTAGTTTTTCTCTGAATGTTTGGTAAAATTCATCTGTGAAAGCATCCAGTCCAGGGCTTTTGTTTCTTGGGAGTTTTTGTTTGTTTGTTTTATTACTGCTTCAGTTTCACTAGTTGTAACCAGTCTACTCAGATTCTCTGGTTCTTCTTGACTTGGTTTAGAAGATTATATGTTTCTATGAATTTATCCATTTTGTCCACATTGTCCTGTTTGTTGGCATATATATAGTTGTTCATAATCAAATGGTAGAACTTTTGTTTCCTTAATTGATTTGTTTGTTTCTTAGGCTTCTTGTAGTGTATCATTACTATCTACATGACTTTTATCTATCACATATCTTATCACATATCTACCAATCTACCTTTTATCTGTATGCATATACTTTTACTTTAAAAGAGTTATTGAAGACCTACTGTGTGCCAGACCCTGTAGAATGCAGACTCACTCATTCAATCATCAAAATATTGAGTAACTTTTATGTCTAAGACACTATGTTAGGAAAGAGGCAGTTAGTGGTACACAAATAGGCACATGTTCATCATGAAACTGGTGGGTTGGAGTGGTGGATAACAAGTAAATCAATAATTACAACAAACACAAGCACTCACACACAATTACAAAATTTGAGGAAGTGAGTCAGAAAGGAAATCAACTTTTATCAATGCTAGAGAATTAGCCAGGGGTAGAGGTGAGGAGGCCATCCTCTCCTTTGGTCAAGGAGATCCTGACCAAAGAAGGGTCTTTTATCCTGATATCCCAAGGAAGGGAGCCTCCCATGCAACTTTGAGAGGCAGTCACCTCCTGTACAGTGTGAAGGTTCTGGCTTTTAAAGCCTGTGGGTTTTTACCAACATAATAGACACTGTGACACATAGCCAAAAATCCTGTATTGTCACTCAGATTCCATCTAAACAGTTTGCAAACTTCAGACAAAATGCTGAGAATAATGTAAGGTGATTAAATAAAAAAATTAAAAAGAAAACAAAAAAATAATAAAGATAAATATTCCAGAGCACTTTAGGCAGAGCTGTAAGAAATATTCATGATAATTTTATCATTATTTGGCATCATCAAAGAGAGTTCCACATAACATGCCATGTGTGTGAATATAGAAGTGAAATACTGTGCTTATAAATGGCCAGAATGAATAAGTTTGAGATGTATCTAAATATTCCTGACTAGGCTGAATTACGAATGATATTGAGAAACATTACTATTTTTTCGTTAATTAATTCCTTTTACTACTTACTAAACACTTACTCTGTGTATTGGGCACTATGTCCCAGTTAATGTGGTTAGAAATCTGAAAAGGACAGGTTTTCTAAGAGCAACAAAGTTCCAATTCAGTATTTAGACAGACTTGTAAACTTTACAGTGAAATAAAAGGAGTGTGATGGAAGTCAGTGAGCAAAATGCATTGGGGATATGGAGAATCATCCTTCAGTCTACTGGACCTCTACCTCTCTTTTCAAAACCATCTTTTGCCTTGTTTTAAGGCAGAGTTAACTTGATTTTTTGATGTTTTGAAATGTGGTGAACTTTCTTGCTCTCAGCCTTGTACAGGCTTTGCTTTGTGTCTGGAACATTCTTTCTACCCTCTTATGTGTAAGTATTATTTATTTGTCACTTAAGCATACATTTACATATATTTATTCCAAGCCATCTTTCCTACATCAGTGCTTCTTCAAGCATAGTTTATAAATCAACTATATTGTAATTGTCTAAAAATGTATTTTGAAAATGCAAATTCTTGGGTGCCTCTACACTAGACGAGCAGAAATCCAGAAGTAGGTATTTTCATACATTTCTCTGGAAATTTTTGGCATACCCAATTTGATCACCACTTTCCTAGATTGTGTCAAGTGTGCTCCCACAGCCACAGTTACCTCCCTCAATCATAAGACTTACTGCTTGATATCATTGCTGCTCTATTAAATGCATCCTTTAATAAGGGAAATGTCTGCTTGCTAGTGATTGTCAGTTCATTGTCTCATACAGAGTGTGGTTGTCAGAGAGAGCCAATAAATAAATGTAGCTTTTCCAGAGAAGGAACATGCTACCCAGGTGGATAAGGGACAGAAAGTCCTTCAAGGCAGAGAACAGTGTGTGCCTATTCTTGACAGAGGAAGCAATTGGGTTGTGTGTAGCACAGAGGGGCTGCATGGGCAGGTGGAGTTAGCTAGTGAATGACTGTAAGTCATGCTGTGGAGGTCAAGTTTCTTTTCATCCTATGAATAATCAGGTCCAATGCTGCACCTGGAGGGTATTATGCTAAGTGAAATAAGTCAGACAGAGAGAGACCAATGCTGTATGATTTAACTTATACATGGAAACTAAAGAGCAAACTAAACAGACAAGCAAAATAGAAACAGATCCATAGATGCAGAGATCAAACTTGTGGTTTCCAGAGGGAATAGAGGTTGGGGAGCTGGGTGAAGGGATTAAGAAATATAAATTGGTACTTATAAAATAGTCGTGAAGGTATAAGGTACATTGTGAGGAATATAGTTGATAATATTGTAATAACTGTTATGTTGCTAGATGGGTATCTGAAATATCAGGGGGAACACTTTATAAAGTATATGATTATCTAACCACTATGCTGTATGCCTGAAAATACAAAATAATATTGAATATCAACTATAATTGGAAAATAAATATTTAAATATGATAATACTACAAAAACATGTTAAGCATTGAGTAATAATAATAATAGTTGTAATAATAATAATAAAGGAGGATAAAGTCAAGAGACCTAGTTTCCAGGCCTGGATTGGCTGTGGACTGGTTGCTTGCTTTAGGTAAGTACTTGATCTTATGTCTTAGTTTCCATAACTGCTAATTGAGCACAATTATCTCATCCTTTCTCATGTCACAAGGATGGCTGTTTACATAGGATAGACAAATAAGCATACCATGAAAAGCATAAAAGCCATTCAATAAATGATTTTCTTTATTTATAATTTATGTCGGTACAATGTTTTACTCTTAAAGCTTAAGCTGTATAGATATATATGGCTTGTAGTTTGACATTTTATTTCATTTTATTTTTTAATTACTTTATTGTTCTTTAATTTCACGTAGTTTGACATTTTAGTATTTGAATGTCAGAAGTGGCTTTTGACATATAATAATTGTCTTTAATCCTAGAGCAATGACTGTTTTGAACAAATTATTTTCTTCTTCTATTTTTAATACCCAGAAAAAAATGCCCTGATGGACTTTATCACTTATATTTATTGTTATTCAAGTAAAGTCCTCTCCATTCTCCGCCCACCACTCCCCTCCACCCCACCCATCCCCACCTCCTACCCTTGATCCTACCACCCTTTGGCTTTGTCCATGGGTCCTTTATACATGCTCCTCAATGACTCTTCCCCTACTTTCCTCCATTAACCCTCTCCCCACTCCCCTCTGGTTACTGTCAGTTTGTTCTTTATTTCAATGAATCCGTTTATATTGTGTTTGCTTGTTTGTTTTATCGATAAGTTTCCAATTATCGGTGAGATCATATGGTATCTGTCTTTTACCACCTGGCTTATTTCACTAAGCCTAATGCTTTCCAGATCCATCCATGTTTTTATGAAGGGTAGGAGCTCCTTCTTTCTTTCTGCTGTGTAGTATTCCATTGTGTAAATGTACCATAGTTTTTGATCCACTCACTTACTGATGAGCACTTAGTTTGCTTCCAGTCTGGCTATTGTAAATTGTGCTGCTATGAACATTGGGGTGTATAGATTCTTTTGAATTGGTGTTTCACTTTTTAGTATAAAACATTTACGAACATAGGAAATATTGCCCATTCTGGAGCTAAAATTGATTCTGTGCTATTTTTGCTGGCACCACTTGGTTTAACAGAGGGGCATAGCTTTGCTTTGAAGAAATGAACACTTGCAAATTAATGTAGAAAGTCGTTTTAAAATACTTTTTTTAAAGATTTTTATTTATTTATTTTTAGAGAGAGGAGAAGGGAAGAGAGAAAGAGAGGGAGAGAAATATTAATGTGTGGTTTGCCTCTTGCATGCCCCCTACTGGGGACCTGGCCAACAATCCAGGCATTTGCCCTAGACTGGGAATCGAACCAGTGACCTTTGGATTCACAGACTGGCATTCCAATCACCACCGAGCCACACAAGCAAGGGCAAATTTTAAAATACTTGAAAAAAAGTAGTCTATAAAAACTTAACCAACTGAGTCATTCAAACTTTTAATACCCGGTTCATTCATTTGTGAGCCCTTACCAAGGGGAAATTTAGTGGAAAGACTTCACAGTTAGCATATCACCATTTACATCTTAGTTTTCTCATATAAATGCAATATGGTAATATGGGAACTATTGAGGGCCATTGAATTTTAGTAAATAAGTTTGGAACTCCTTGAATAAGTTTTAGGAATAGTAATAATAATAATAATAATAATAATAATAATAATAATAATAATAAATTCATTTATGTGCACTAAGCTAAAAATCATACTTCTATTATTATATGTATTTACACCACAATCCATGTGGTTGGTTCTATTAATCACTATTTTACAGTGGACACAACTGGAACTCAGAAGTGAGAAAATACAAGTCATATATATAGAGGCTTACTTCATCAACTCAGGTTTATTTAACCTCAAATGTGCTTTTGCAGCACACTACTCTATCCATTGATAATTGAGAGAGGGGGAGAGACAACTGCAAATCAGAAAACATATATCAATGATTTTTAAAAATATTTTATTGAATTTATTGGAGTTACATTGGTTTCAAGTGTACAATTCTAGAACACATCACCTGTATACTACACAGTGTGTTCACCACCCAAAGTTTTCTCATTCCATCACCATTTATCTCCCATTTACCCTATTCTACCTGCCCCTTGCATCCTTTCCTTCTGGTAGTCACCAGACTGCATTCTCTATTCCCCCCCCCCATGCATGTATGTGTTTTTGGCTTAATAAATTATTTTTAAATTTATTCATTGATTTTAGAGAGAAATAAGGAGAGAGACAGAGAAATATCACTTTATTGTTCCACTTACGTATGCACTCATCAGTTGATTCTTATATGTGCCTTGACTTGGGACTGAACCTGCAACCTTGGTGTATTTGAATAATGCTCCAAACAACTGAGCTACCCAAGAAGGGCAAATAAATTATTTGTTTTAAATATATAATCTTTATTATATTTTCCATTATCATTTATTCCCCTTATATCTCCCTCCCCCAGCAATCATGATCTTGTTTTCTATGTCCATGAGTCTTTCTTTTTTTGTTCTCAGTTCCCTCTAACTCCAAGCCTCTGCCCTCCCCATTAGCTGTCACCTGTTCTCCATCTATTAGTCTGTCTCTGTTTTGCTTCCAAGTTCAGTTTGTTTGTTAGAGTCCACACATCAGGGAAATTATATGGTATTTGTCTTTCTCTGACTGGCTTATTTCACTTAGCATAATGTTCTCCAGGTTCACCCATACTGTTGCAAAGGGTAAAATTTTCTTCATTTTTTATGCCCAAGTAGAATTCCATAGTGTAAATATCCCATTGTTGTTTTATCCATTTGTCTGCTGATGGACATTTGGGCTGCTTCCATATCTTGGTGATTATAAATGATGCTTCAATGAACATAGAGGTGCTTCTGTTCTTTCAAATTAGTGTTTTGGGTTCCTTTGGATGTATTCCAAAAAGTGGAATTGCTGGGTCAAAAGGCAGATCCGTTTTTAATTTTGTGAGGCATCTCCATACTGCTTTCCACAGTGGTTGCACCAGTCTGCATTCCTACAAACAGTGCAAAAAGTTTTCCCTTTCTCCACATCCTCACCAGCACTTGTTCTTTTTTGATGTATTGATGATAACCATTTTAACAGCTGTGAGATGGCATCACGTCATGGTTTTTATTTCCATTTCTCTGGTGATTAGTGATGTTGAGCATCTTTTCATATGTCTATTGGCCATCTCTATGTCTTCTTTGTAGAAGTGCTTATTCAGGTCCTCTGCCCATTTTTTTAACTGGGTTGTTGTTGTTCTTTCAGTGTTAAGTTTTGTAAGTAATTTATAAATTTTTGATATTAACCACTTATCAGATATAGCAGCAAATGTGTTCTCCCATTCTGTGGGTTGTATTTTTATTTTGTTGATGATTTCATTTACTGTGCAAAAACTTTAGCTTGATGAAGCCCAGTTGCTTATTTATTTATTTATTTGTTTGTTTGTTTTAATTTCCTTTGCCTGAAGAGATATATCTGATAAAAATTGCTGAGATTTTGCTGCGTATATTTTCTTCTAAAATTTTTATGATTTGGGGTCTACTATTTAAGTCTTTGATTCATTTTGAATTGATTCTTGTGTGTGGTGTAAGAAGGTGGTCTAGTTTCATTCTTCAGCATGTATCTGCCCAATTTTCCCAATACTATTTATTGAATAAACTGTCTATAGCCCAATGTATATGTTTGCTTCCTCTGTCAAATATTAATTGACTATAAAGTTGTGGGTTTATTTCTGGGCTCTCTGTTCTGTTCCATTGATCTGTTTCTGTTTTTATTCCAGTACTAGACTGCTGTGATTACTATGGACTTGTAGTATAGCTTGATATTAGGTAATATGATTCCTCCAAGTTTGTTCTTCTTTCTCAGGATCACTGTTGCTCTGTGGGGCCTTTTTTGATTCCATATAAATATTTGAAATACTTATTCTAGTTCTGTGAAATATGTCATTGGAATCTTGATAGGAATTACATTGAATCTATAGATTGCTTTGGGTAGCATGGACATTTTAATGATGTTAATTTCTCCTATCCATGAGCATTGTATTTGCTTCCACTTATTTGTATTTTTTTTCAATTTCTTTCTTCAGTGTCTTACAATTTTTTGAGTGCAGGTCTTTTACATCCTGAAATGGGTTTATTCATAGGTATTTTATTCTTTCTGAAGCTATTGTGAATGGGATTGTTTTCTTGATTTCTCTTTCTGTTAGTTTATTATTGGCATATAAAAATTCAACTGATTTCTGAATATTAATTTTGTACCCTGCTACTTAACTGAATTTATCAGTTTTAGTAGTTTCTTGGTGGAATCTTTGGGGTTCTCTGCAAATAAAGACAAATTTACTTGTTCCTTTCCAATTTTGATGACTTTTTTTCCCTCTTCTGTCTGATTGCTGTGCCTAGGACTTCCAGTACTATGTTGAATAAGGGAGGTGAAAGAAGACAGCCCTTTCCTGTTCCTGATCTTAAGGGGAACTCTTCTAGATATTTCCAATTGAGTATAATGTTGGCAGTACACAACAATCCAAAATCTGTGGGACATTGGTAAAGCAATCCTAAGAGGGAAATTCATAGCATTACAGATCTATCTCAAAAAAAACAAACAAAAAAAAAACAAGAAAAAGCTCAGATAAACAATCTAACTTCACACTTAAAGATGCTTGAAAAGGAAAAACAAACAAAGCCCAATGTGAGTAGAAGGAAGGAAGTAATTAATGTCAGAGTAGAAAAGAATGAAATGGGGCCTAAAATAATGATACAGAAATTGATAAATCCAAGAGCTGGATCTTTGAAAAGATAAACAAGATTGATAAAACTTTAACCAGACTCATCAAGAAAAAAACAGGAAAGACCAAAATAAATAAAATTAGAAATGAAAGAGGAGAAATAACAACTGACACCAAAGAAATACACAAGATTGTAAGAAAATATTATGAACAACTGTATGCCAACAAATAGTACAACCTGGATGACATGGATAAATTCCTAGAAACACAATCTTCCAAAATAAATCAGGGATAATTAGAGAATCTGAATAGCCAGATTACACCTAATAAAACTGAAGCATTAATCAAAAAGCTCCCAACAAACAAAAGACCTAGACCTGATGGCTCACATGTGAATACCAAACATTCTGAGAAGAACTAATACCTCTCCTTCTCAAACTATTTCATAAAATTCAAGAGGAGGGAAGGCTGTCAAACTCATTTATGAGGCCAGGGTTATCCTAATTCCAAAACCAGATAAAGACATTACAAAGAAAGAAAACTATGGTCCAATATCACTGATGAATATAGATGCTAACATCCTCAACAAAACTTTAACAAACTGAATACAGCAATACATTAATAAGATCATACACCATGATCAAATGGGATGGATTTATTCTGAGAATGTGAGGATGGTACAACATTCTCTAATAAATAAATGTGATTCACCACACAAACAAAATGAAGGATAAAAACCACATGATTATATCAATAGATGCAGAAAAAAACTTTTGATAAAATCCAGCACCTATTTATAATAAAAACTCTCAGCAAAGGGGGAATAGAAGGAACATACCAAAACATAATAAATGTCATATTTCACAAACCCACTGTCTATTAATTTTTAAAGTGTGTTGATAGAGAGAAATTCTATCAATTTCAAATAAGAAGTTCTGTAGGTTTTCTTTGTAAGATACTTATAGTTTCTCACAGTGGTGGTACATATTATGTGGAGTAACCTAGTAATTCTATTTGATTGGTTGGAATTTTTATATGTTAGCAGGAAATCTTGGGAAGAGTGAGGAACAGAATAGTGGTGTTTTCTAGTGGTGGGTCCTTGTTTACATCCTTATCCCAATGTTTCTGAGCAGCCACATCCATTTTCAAGTTTGTCTTTCATATTCACTCTTCATCTAAGCTCATACAATAATCTCCTCACCTAATTGTTTATGAACGAAATGCATTTGCAACCTGAAAACTGAATAAAATTAATTCAGAAATGCATTTTATTTTTAATATAAAGATATATATAAAGATATTTAATATATATTTAATATATTAAAATCTTTATATTATAAAGATTATACATATAAACATAAAATATAAAGATAATATAAAGTTATCTTTAATATAGTAAAAATTAGGTGCCTCGTTAAGTGCAGTAGGTAGTGCATCAGTCTCATAATCATAATATAGTAAAACGTTCTGTGAAAACTTTTCAAGTAGTGATATAGAAAATTCAACAGAGATGTAAATATTCTACTGTGACAGTACATATTTGTTGCTAATGGAAGAATCACATATGTTTATTTCTTACTATGAGCTTAAAAAGTCTTTATCTCATAAGAGACTTATTCAACAGTGTTATGCAACAGTCCTTCTGACCAAAAAGCTTTAAGACTGGTTGCTATTTCCTTAATGGCACAAGAAATCAATGAGCTATAATTCACAATGTACATTAGCTACTGATTGACAGTTATCAAGGGGTAGAGTTACAGATCCAAAGTATTTTGAGGAAGAGGCCAAGGACAAGAAAGGGAAGCACAAACTTGCATGTAGTTTTTGCATTGTAGAATTTGGATGCAGTGAGAAGCGACATGCCATTGTAGCTCCACCTTGAGTGTGTAAGTGAAAAGTGCTAGATCTCATTTCCAGAACTTAGTCAGAAAGAAGCCCATATTGTTGCCAAAGTTTGGGGAATTCTTCACTATAGTGACTCCCATGAATACAAGCTCCAAGTACAAGAATAGGTGCATAAATAAGTCAGGGGAAATGCCAGAATATGACATTCTCTCCTTAGAGAAAGAACTGTTTTTAATAAAGCCTTATCTCTAAGGAAGTGTATTTATTCTGGATGTATAATAAGGATGAAAACTTTGAGATGTTTCTGAACAGAAATGAAGAGAACATGAAATCCTGATAGGAGAAAATACTGTCAGTATGAGGATTGATATAATATTTTTTTCATTCTTACAGAGATTTGGAAGGAAAAAATTTAGGATAGTTACAAAGTATTTTTGAGTTATATAATCGTGTTAACTAAGGTGTGATAGGAAAAAATTTTTTGCTAAAATAATTAAAAGCTACAAACACTCATATTCAACATCAGTTGAATACCTACTATACATTGTGTTAAAAGTATCATTTTATTTCCCTCAAAATTGCACCCATTTATATTTTATTATCATCAAATATTAACAGATGGAGACACTGATACTTATGAAAGTTAAAAGATGTACATATCATTTGACAAAGTTGAGATATGAACCAAAGTCTTTATGGCTTGAAATTCCAATCTCTTTATCTAAGTTAAGCTGCCTTCTTAAAAGTCTCTCAAAAACATTCCAATAGAGTAATACCTTTATATACAAATTAGCTAAGAAATGATTTATAAGAAATAGGAAAAGCATAAGTAATTTTGGTTGAATGTTTCCCAAAATTAAGCCCTAACTCCTAGAACCTGTGAATATGTTAAGCTAAGCATCTAAGAGGAGTTAAGTTTGCAAACAAAATTAATGTTGCTAATCAGCCAGCCTTAAAATGGGGCAATCATCTCAGGTTATATGGGTGGTCCCAGTGTAATCACAAAGGTCCTGAAAAGTGAAAAGAGGCGTTCTTTACTGTTATATTGACCCATATGTCTGTTCTTTGTGCCAGTGCCACACTGTTTAAATTACTATGGTCTTGTAGTATAGTTTGATATTGGGTAGTGTGATCCCTCCTACTTTCTTCTTTTTTCTCGAGATCACTGTTGCTATTTGGGGTTTTTTGCAGTTCCACATATAAAGAGAATCCCCCCAAAATGGAATTATCTTCTGGAGGGAAGGCCCCTTATAGTACAGGCTTCCCCTGCTAAGTGAGTGTTCTGAGAACCCATCTGTATCAGTCTACCTGCTAGTATTTTGAGAGACTGAATTCAGCTTCAGAGAATTGTTTTTGAAGACTCTTTCAACATGTTTGACCATTTCATGATGGTTGATTTATGAGAACACCTGGCCACACTGTGCTGAATGTTCAACAGTTTTTGAACAAAAACAGCATGACCCCTGTGCCCCACCTGCCTATTTACCTGATCTCACCCCAATCAACATTTTTTGTTTCCCTGGGTGAAAAAAATCCTCAAAGAGAATTGTTTTGCTGATATGGAAGAAGTGAAATTGAAAAAAAAAAAGGCAGCAGCACTAAGAGGCATCAAAATTGAAAAGTTCAGAAACTGTTTTGAACAGTGGAAAAAATATCTCAATAGGTATATTGCATCAAGTGGATAATACTTGAAATACCTGAAGTTTAAACACGTAAGAATGAATGCACAATTTGTTTTAATTTAATTTAATTTTATTTTATTTTACTTTTGTTCAGTTACAGTTATTTACATCCTCTCCCCTCCCCTCCTCCCTTCTCCTCCAGTCCCCTTCCCCCCCGCAGCCTCCCTCCTCCCCCTTAGTTCTGTCCATTTGTCCTTTACAGTGGTTCCTGAAAACCCTTCTCCCCATTGTCCCCTCCGCCCTCTCCCCTGTCTATCATTAGACTGTTCACAATTTTTTATAAATAAGTTCTGGGATTTGGGGGTTCCTATGCTGCCTATGCTGCAACCTTTCAAGGCCTGACGGGTTTCGGGATTTGGGCAGGCAGAAAAAAAGTCGCAGAGCCATGAAGATGCTTGACACGCTTTTATTGAAGGGTGGACAATCCACACATGCCGTAAGCTGCATGTCCCCAGGGGAAGTGGGAAGCCCCTACTCCCTTATATACTAAATAAGCACAAAGCCAGCAGGGTGCCTGAATACATTGTATATAGCACAGCATGATTCTTTGCATGAGGGCCCTCTCAAGGCTATGGGAACTGTTTATCCAACCCAGTCTTAAGGCTATGAGAACACAGCCTATCTTAGTTCCCCAGACATCTGGGTCAGGGAGCCAGACTGACTCCATTTACCCTACAGTTCCCCTTATTATAATCTCTCTGCCCCCTTCTTTTTATTTATTTATTTCCTTCTATATGTTTGAGTAAAATGTTGTAATGAGCATTGTAGTGTGTTTGAACTAATCACTAGCATTCAGTGATAAATAGTGATAGAGATAATGATATACATTCTATAAAACATCTAGAGTGTAAAAAATATTTAGTGTTTTTGTTATATCTCATAAAATATGTGAATAAAAATTTTAAAGTTTGAAACATTATATCAAAGCTGAAGTGACCCTAGCAGTTTTTAATGATATGTGGTTGATCTATTTATACTAGTAGTAGGGGCAAAGTTTGGGAAGAGGAGATGAAAAGAGATAGAGGACAATTACCCTTATTCAAGAATAAGGTAACTACTGTAACTTTATAAACACTGTTTAAAAGATAATATGGAGCATAGTTTAAAAAAAAAATGGTGATTGTCTTTCATGTTGCAGAGAATCTTGGAATAGATCCTGAAGTTGTTAAAGCAAACACCCTAGGTTTTGTTGGATGCCTGTCTTCAGTTCAGTACAACCATATATCACCACTGAAGGCAGCTCTGCGTCATATGACCATCGCACCTGTGATAATCCAAGGGACCTTGACAGAATCCAGCTGTGGCTCTATGATGGATTCAGATGTGAATGCAGTGACCACAGTGCATTCTTCATCAGGTACATGAGAGAATAACCACTGGAACTTACTTCGGTAGCACTATTTTTTATGTTTTCAAGAAACTTCTAGGTTAAAGACTAATATTACTCAAATCCTTACCTTGTATGACTACAAGGGGTATGTACATATATATATGTTCATATATATATTAATATATATTTCATATATATGAAAATCACCCATGAGAAATATATATATATATATATATATATATATATATATATATATATATTTAATGTAGTCCTACTTTTAATATAATGAATTTAGAACTAAATGCATATTTTCATATATTACTATATAGACATACATAGTGACTACTGTTTAAGTGGCTACTTCTCTAAGGATTGATGAGTTTAAGGCTCAGAAAGGCATGCTGTTTTTTGAATAATTAAGTCTACCTCTCTTAACAGTAGAAAAGTCCTAAATCACTTTCATCCCTGTATCTTGTTTTACCACTCTGTAAAACAGCTGTTTTTATCTTTTTTTTTCCAATATTTTCTTTGTCATAGTCATCCGGTTGTCTTGATATGTTCCCAGGATTTGTTTGAACTTTTTGCCAAATAAGTTATTAATTACGAGCAAATAAAGGGGATTGAGTTCTGCTGCCTGTTCATCTCCAATCTTGGTGTTTTCCTGAAGTAATGAGGTACAATAGATAAAACCTGAACAAGACAGTGGACTAGCCTTCATTTAATTCTGAATCTGCCATAAATGAAATCTAGAACTTTGAGTAAGTTATTTAATGACTTCAATCTAATATCCTTATATGTGAAACAGGAAAAATAATATTCATGCTGTATTATTTTCCTAAGGATTAAATGATAAAACAATAATAATGATAGATGCTATATGTCCTGAAATTTTCAAGTGTGCTGTATGCATGCTATATGTCCTGAAAATTTCATGTGCACTGTATGCATATTTATGGCTATTATTACCACCTATTAATACATTTGCAGATCACTTAAAAATGTACCTAGCTCAATGTCACCAGAGCAAGTGGCAGAGCAGTGACTGAAACCTGTATCTATGTGCTTTTAAATGTAATGCATTTTTTCTTATACCATGTATGCTAATGCATATGAAGTAAAATTCCTCTTTCTTTAGGAAGAATTTTTGGGAGTATTAATTCTCCAGCAATTTTGCCCTTCCTTGTCAATGAACTCAATGCCCTTTTGCAGCAGAAGCAGAGAGACATGTGTGTTTGAGGTTAGAAGCCCTTGTCATGCACAGGGACTGTCCAGCAAAGCACAGAGGGTAGGCCAAGGGGTAAGTTGTAGGCTACAGCAGACATGGGCAGGGTACCACCATCCTGTTTCAACTAACATGGGATATAAGTAGTGTACTTCAAATGCTTTTTTGTGAATGTTTGTTTGAGGTTTTTGTTTCAAAATCCCAACTCAGAAACATTTGAGAGCACCTGGTCTAATCCTTAGGTGTGTCATCTCAACTCCTTATGGTAGCTCTCTTCCCAGGACTTTGGGTTAGGAATAAAGTCTCCTGTATCTTCTTTCAGATCCATTTGGGAATACAGATGAGCGAGAACCACTCACCAATGCTGTTCGAAGTGACTCGGCCGTCATTGGAGGTAAACCATTCTTTACTGATGAAAACAGAAGGGACGTAAATATTTTGATACTCTGGAAAAGTTTAGTTGAATCCTTCCTTAATTATGGCCATCCAGCACCCAGGACCCCAAGCTATCTACAAGACTGTGAGCCTTTTTATGAATAGTTATATGTGCTGTATGATCAAAAATACCTTCTTCCCCAACATCAGCAGCTCCATGGATGCATCCCACCCCAATCTACCAGGAAGCTGAATAATGAATCAACAGCTGGATAATTTACTTAGCAACAGGCAGTGTGCATTTAGTTCATCTTTTCCAATTGTTGATTTTTTCTAAAGTACAAGTAATATAAACCGATAACAATACATATGGGAAAGGACCACACTGGCGCAGACAGATCAGTGAAACTGCATCCTCTTGGGTTTTCTCCATTAGTGAGTGGGGTTGGATCTAATGAGCTAGGTGAAGCTCCCAGACTGTAGTTTTGAATCCAACAGCACTTATGGTACAGATGCAGATCTCATCTGCTGGGCGGTGAACTCAGATCTCTGCCTCCCTTGCTCTGTCATTTTCTCACGGCCTACTGGCCTCACTCCCTCCCCCCCCCACTTTGATTCCAAGTCTGCTGGAACCTCTGGTAGCCTTGATTTTTCTGTCTAGGGTGTGTAACACAGAATGTCTCCCAAACCTTGTTTAATGTAAGATGCTTATGAGAGACTAAATTCATTTCCATTTGAAGACCACAGTCCTAGCAGTTACCTCCATTTCTGTCTTCTGTCAGTTAGACAGAGTTCTTTGTAAGTTGGCAGTATCCATTTATTTAACTTCTTTTTAATAAACCCCAACTTTGGGTCAGGGCTTGTGCTCAGTATAAAAATATGAAGGTGAAAGATATGGGTACTGCTTCCAAAGAACCCATGATCTGGTGGGGGTCTGGCCAAGTAAACAGACAGTAGAACAAGTGAGTAGTGGTTTGAGGGGCAAAGTACAAATAGATGTGGGAGCACAAAGATGCACTATCTCAATAAGATTGTAAGGAAAGAAAACCCAACATTTCCTTAAAGAAGTTCTTAAAATGCCTGACCTGATTTTCTGCTTCAGGGAAAAGATTCCAACTTGATTTTAGTTTGGCATCAAGAAATGTAGGAACAAATTCAGTGCCTGTCTCTCTTCTTATAATTAATTTCTCATTTGACAAGAAGAGAAAAGTATTCTGTGACTGCTATTTTTTCCCACCCATGCACACACTTTTGTAAGTATCTTTAAGAGCAGGAAAATCATCCCAGCTCCAGGGGAAAATTCCCAGAAGTTAGCACAGCCTCCAACTCTGAATTCTCCATATTCTGATGGAGGAGAAACCACTTCTGTATTTCATCTCTTAAAGCTACATTTTGAACGTCATTTGCTGACTTTGCTCTTCATATCCCAAAGCCTTCCTGACAAAGGTAGAAATAAGATCTTAGGTGTTAGCAAGGATGTCTTGCCAAAGAAGGTCCAGTAAAGTCACATACAATCAAAGTAGGGGAGCCTGACACTGTTGGGCAGAAACTGTCATTTCAGCTGGCTTTGCATTCCTGGAGGACAGAGGCAAGCCACCTCTGAGCTAGCCTGTGTCTAGCAGTGTGCAGAGCTGTGTAGGAATGCCCTAAATGTTTTGGAAGCATTTCACTATTAATAAAACATTTTAGCAAAGCAAACCATATCATAAACACCTTTACATCAAGAGAGAGTTATTGCAATGTGAGATGATTAAATATTATTTTCTAGGATGCTAAAGTAGTTCTAAAATACCCATTTGCAAAGTTACAAAAAATGTGCAAATTACAAATGATTCTGACACAATCTTTAAAGCAGATTTTGGAGAAATTTAATAAGAAATCTTTTGCTTGTCTGATTACATATTTATTTGATGGCATTCTTATTCCATTAAATACAACCTCTGATTTAAACTGGGCTACTCTTTTTTCTGGAAGAGGAAGCTTTTGGTAATTGAAGACTGAAGATGTTTCAGCTGGTCTTTATTTCTGTTTGTTTTGTTCTGTTCTGGTTTTTTGTTTTGTTTTTTTCTTTTGTTCTGTTTTGTTTTTTTCCTCCTAAGTGGCTGCCTTATCTAGACTGAATCATCACTCTGCAGTGGACAATCTGTGATAATGTCTTTTTCTCATTTGTCCTTTTCTAAACAGGAGTAATTGCGGTGGTGATATTCATCATATTCTCCATCATCGGCATCATGACCCGGTTCCTTTACCAGCATAAGCGGTCACATCATAATAACCAGATAAAAGAGAAGGAATACCCAGCAAACTTGGCCAGTTCCTTTAGAAATGACATTGACTTGCAAAACGCAGTGAGCGAGTGTAAGCGGGAATACTTCATTTGAAAAACTGCAGGGTCAACTAATGTTCTTTTGTTGTTAAGTTTTTTTCTCCTCTTTCTCCTGTCTCTTAATTCTAGTTACTTTCTTTTTCTCATTTGTTCCCTATTTATTTTTGGAACATTGACCACACCATTTACCCTCTTGACCCAGTTCAGAAGACCAGGCTGCTATGGCCACTGTCTTCCTCTTTGACAAACCTATTTTGTTATAATGATCACTCAAAAACTGACTTTACTACTGTAGACAAGGAAGAGACACATGTGCAAAGATGCATATTCAGTTCTGTATTCCATTTGTCAAGATGTACTCTTCAGCTCTGCTGCCTTTCACAGGTTTACTTTGAATAAGAACTCAGTGACCTAGGCATTATCAGTCCTTTTTGACATCCTCCCCCATCTCAAGTCCATTCCTACTGGGGAACTCAGGATAGGAAAGAAGATGCTAGAGGCCTGGTTTACTTCAGTGGCACTTTAAAAGGAATGAGAGAGGTTTGTTTTGTGTTAATTTTCTTTACCATAGGAATGGCATTGACCAATCTCATAACTTTTTCACTCTGACTTATGCCCTGAGTAGTTTCAAATATAGGCTTCCTGTTTGTAGTGAGCTATTACTGTGCTCCTGTCTTACCACACTCTCAAGGGCCAGCACTTTAGGACAACATACTTTAGCCTAACTTTGAGGAAGCATGAAAGTAGTAGCTTAAAACTAGTAGGAAAAAGAGTGCTGCTAGGAAGTAGATGTTCTATAACTTCAAAAATGCCTCTGCCAATTTCATAAGATATGCTAGCCAGGTTATTCCTGGGATTATTATATACTGATAATAATAGTATATAATAGTAATAATCAGTATATAATGCTTCAGATATATATATCTGAAGCATTAAAAATTCAAGTAACAATCTAAAATAGTACCTGGTTCCAAGAAAGAGCTTAAGCCATCTTGATTCAGCTTAAAAAAAAAAAAAGACTGAATGAAAGAAGAGAAATACCAAACAGAATTCTTCCCTTCCATCCACTCACTAAAGTTCTGGTAGAGAAAGTGAATGTAGATTTAATATTTCTGAGCAGATATAATGATTCATCTCTGTCCATCAAGCAATCTCCTAGGAGGTTTAGGATGGGCTCACAGGTAAGGCATGGTTAGCTACAACAACCCCCCACTGCTTAACTTGGGAGGAGTTTGTAGGCCCTACAGCACATCAAATTTTCAAATCTGTTACATCCTATGTATATAAAGGCATGTGTGTGCACATTTGCACACGTACACGCAGCTTCTTGTAGGCATAAACTGCCAGATGAGGTGGTGACAGACTTCCTAGTCTTTGACTCTCTGATAACAAGACATCAAAGAAACACAATCATTCCTTCAAGAAGGCATCTTGAGCTCATCCACCAGGTGGTGGTGAGAATCCTGATGGTTTTGCTATAGCGATATGCCTTACCCCTTGCCTCTGGATATTCTTGGGGGAAAAGATAAGGCAAAACAATATAAATGAGTCAGTATGCTGGGAATACCAATATAATGATCTACAGAAGTGGAAAGTACTTGCTGATTCTCTTTGAAAGACAGATTTGATTGGGGAATTACCACATAGCTGTTCTACTGTCCACCAGCACTGCAAGTAAGCGTTCTATCTTTTCCCCAATATGTCTGTCACCTCTGAGTACTTAATGCTGTCCTGCATGAGGAGGCTCCCCATGAAGAATGCATTAGTTTCCTCTGACTTCAGGTTCATTTCAGGCTCTGCTTTCAGAAATTATGGTGTAAGAATTTAGTTTGTAATCATATTTCTCATCTTTAAGATGTTCTAATTATACGAGCTTTCCTTGAAATTTTTTCTGAATTGTTACTTAATCATTCTATCATTTCCATTATATCCTTTTGCTAGTAAATTTATTGTAATGTGATTCTAACAAAGGCACCACTTTTTCCTTCTAGCATTAATAAGATGAATGATCTAATAGGAGGGAAGATTTATAAATACTGGTGCTCCTGCCCTGTCCTCCCCCATTTCCACTTTCACTTTTGAATTTTCTATATCTACAAAACTCTGTATAAATCTGCCATTTGCTTCACTAGATAGTCCTTTGTGCCCTGAAATAAAAGACTCTATGTAGTGTAGTGGATTTAACCTGATGCTTCTCTAATAATGAAATGGAAAGGAAATAGGTGTGAGTAATAAAGCTTCAAAAAGCAAGGACTATATTTTGCTAATACAGAGCTGACAAAAAAAGTGGAGGGCTAGAAAGACCAACTTAGAGCATTTATTTTCTCATCTACATAGATGTATATACTCATAGGTAGTTCTGTAGTTTAAGAATTTGTGATGTTCCATCTTTACCACATGTGCACTAGAGAACCTACCAGCATACCTCCCTGCATAGATAGACTATATATACTACACACTACATATCATAGACCTAAAGACAAATGACAAGAAAGTACCGTCTGCATGACACTCTTATAAGAGAGCCTCAGGGGCACATTAGAACTATTTTTACAGGGTTGGATTATTTCAAAAACTCAGCAAACACTCTTTTACTAGATGTATATGAAAGCAAGTGAGCTGCTCCCTCCAAAGAGAACACAATCTTCCGTTAGAAATAAGTGCTAACCCTGCCTGTCTTTTTCTCAGTGATACCACAATCCATGTAGTTTTGTGCAATTTTTTTAATTGTGTGAGTGTTTCAACCCTTGAACCATTATTTTCTAAAAAAAGGTTTTGAAAGCTTTCTAATCTCTCCTTAACCACCATTTCTGCTTCAGTGATCATGTTTTCTGAATGCATGCTCTGGCCAACTGGATTACCATAATCCTGAATATTAACCCTTAGTCTTCTTTAACTGCTGTTTATACAAAGATTTAATCAAATGTGGTCACTTTATAGAAAAACCAAAAATACCTGTGCAATTTTACATTCTAAGGGGGCTATTTCATGGATATCCTTCCACCAAACAAATCTATTTATGCAAGCAATAGTACATCTATTTACCATAAAATACATTTAACAACCACTGCATCATTCATTTTATCAATCAGTTAGATTGCTATGGTTTCAATGAGAATTCATCTGGAGAATTAGAGATTTGTCACTTCTCTAAATATATTTTTATGAATAACTTAGCCTCTTCTATTCACTCTCAACTGCATATGAGAGATTTATCTTAAGGATCCTGAGGCTGACTTTTAAAACAGATTTTATTCTCTTCAGTAATAACAGAGATGCTACTAACCCAACCCCATTGTTTGTCAGACTCATGCCCACAAGTTAATAGGAGCAAGAGCAGAATAAAAGAAATAGATTGTTCTCTTCTTTCTTTATTCATTCATGAAATATTTATTAACTGCCTTGTACTGCAGGGGATATGGTAGAAATGGGTGCTCAAATATAAATTACACCTTTTTCTTACCCTTGGGGAGCCCAAAGTCTAGCATGTTTTGTTGTAATGGGCATATATCATTATAATAGGGTGTGCATAAAGTACTATAGAATACAGATCAAAGGTCCTGCAAAATTATTTTTTATAAAGCCCTAGCTAGAGACTTAAAAAATATAAATTTTGGAAAAAGTTTGTAATTTTTTTGTTTATTACTTTCACCTTCAATAAGCTGCCTTTTCCTCCTCCTCAAAGCAAATACATATTGGTACAGGTATATTTTCTGCAGAGAGAGATATATTTAATCTTTAGGGACAGTAAGAATAAATGCCCCTGTCTCTAAAATATATTTGGGAGGCCAAATTCCCTCTAGTCTTGTTTCACTTCTGGTTGGGGGATTCTGAAAACCCCCCTTCCCATCAATCAGCCCTAAGTGACAATTTAAGGACCTTCTCTACTATAGGAAACAAAAATATCCACTTCTGCTCTCCTCCTCCTTTTTTCTGTTCTTTTTTTCAACTTTTTTTTATTGTTGTTCAAGTACAGTTGTCTCCATTTTCCTGCCACCACTCCCCACTACCCCTTCTCAGTTCTTTTTTAACACCCTGTTATGACCTATTGCATGCCATTCCTCTTCCAGTCATTTTTAAGGGATATTTGTTGTGCTCTAGCACCTCCTAACACCATCTTTTGTCCTGATGAGCCATTTGACTCTACTTAGGAAGTTCTTTGAAAACTAGATGAAGTATAACTTTGGGTAAATAACTGATAAAAGTTATTGTCCATCTTACTGAGGTCTCACATCTATGCTTAGCTGAATGTTTTCAATCCTGAAAGTAGTACATGTCTCTTCTCTGCACAAAACTGATTCAATTACAGGGGCAACATTTTGAGGCTATAAACAGAGAGTCTTCACCAAGATATGCAGGGAGAGAGGAATCAGGCTATTTGAATTATTTCTGATAAAAAGGCTTGACAGTTTGTTCAGGAACACACTGGCTTCCTTTGAATTCCCCCATAGCCACCACATTAAAATATTAAGCCTTACAAAACCACCTTAAAATATTAGGCTACGCAGGGAAATTTGAGATATTGTGTGTAGCTCTGCTACTTATTTTTCTTTAACTTAAATGGTTGGATGCACTTTCTCTTCAGTTGTCCTAGAAGTCACAAGTAGACCCTACAAATAAAGAGGGTCCCTAGTTCCTGAAGATGCAAAGGTGATTAATGGAAGAAGTTGCAGGCAAACTCAACACTTCTAACATAATGAGTGCTATTTCATGTCTCTCATGCAGTTTGAAAATATTTTCTCCAAAAGACACAAAGTGTAATTGAGTTGCTTCCATACATTGTTCTTCAGTTGTTTTTTTTTTTTTTTTTAGATTTTATTTATTTATTTTCAGAGAAAGGGAGGGAGAAAGAGAGGAAGAGAGACATCAATGTGTGGTTGCCTCTCGTGTGCCCCCAACTGGGGACCTGGCCCACAACCCAGGCATGTACCCTGACTGGGAATTGAACCAGTGACCCTCTGATTCACAGGCCGGTGCTCAATCCACTGAGCCACACCAGCCAGGGATGTTCTTGGATTGTTCTTAACCTCTCCTCCCATACCCTCACACACACTTGTTAAGCCATCTAGTTTGAAGATTTTAGTCGTCCTTAGTTTTTATTGCACTTTCTGAAATTCCATATAATTGAACCTCCTAGAAAGAATAAAAAGTGCAAATATACACATATAAAACACATTGTAAAAATAGGGCTGCTATTCAAGCTTTCTCCAGGTCATTCTATATATAAATATATCTGTTTAGTAGGGAGAGACACGTTCCTTTTAAGTTGACGTTGTTTGAAACCATCAGATAAGGTTTTAATATTTAACTCATTTGCTATTCTAATTTTTTTTGCACTAAGGTACTCTGAGAAAGAACAAAAAAAAGCACATTTTTAGTGAAATATTGTACTTTGTAAGCTAGTTGTCTGTCTTTTGTAGTGTTTATAGTCTACAAAGTGGATATGTAGACATGAGCAAGGATTACGTCAAAACTTTGTTGGTGTCATGACCACACCTGCTGGGAACATGTTGAGGAGGAATGTGTGGCAAAAACTGGTAGCTGTCTCAGGTGAGGAGGGTCACTGATTCTACCATGGATCAGTGGCGATAGCTCTTCCCACTCTCCTGACTCCTAGCTCAGGAGTCTCTTCAGTGCGTTTTGATCATTGTTTTAATCATTAGGGAAAGAGGCAACATCATGGGCTTCACATAAAGAATTTTTTAATCTGCTTCACATGACATTTTTGACCCTTCCCAACCCTATTCCAACCATATCTTTTTTTAAGGTTGATTGTTCATCAGAATTTCTCTAAGATCTTTAGAGTTATCACCATAATGAGCTAATGTGTCCAGATTGAGCACTCAGGTACAACTTTAAAGAAGAGAAATGGTCAGAAAGCCCCCTATCCTGAGCTGGAATCTTCATTGATGGAAGCCCTGAGGTTCTGAAATTCATAAGTATGTTATAATGACAAAAATGCATGACACTCTCCATTCCTGAAAGTAACTACTTCCAGGGACCCATATTCCAATATTATCTGGGAATACTGTTTTCCTCAATCCTCCCTGGTGGCACAGGGAAACTTTTTCAAAAGCAATATAAAATTAGGAGAGTAGTCTTAGACCATGACCAAATATGAAACTAATCGTTCTAGAGATTAAATATGATCTTATTTTGATGAGCATCATATTCTTCCGTGTCTGAGATGCCAGAATAGTCTCAGAGCACATGTTAAATGTTCTGTGTGTACAAAAAGGTTCTGTGTAAGCATTGTATTTCCCTGTGAACTCTTTGGAAGGCCGACAAGAAGAACTTTCAGCAAAACTTTCAGGGACAATATTAATGGGCATCTACCTAGCCATACCTTTTCATACGGTTAACCACATCCTAAGGCTTTACATAAAATATTAACATCATTTCCTTTCTTTGAATGACAGTGTCAACATGCATAACCTTATCCTGCCTTATATACTCACACAAAAATACCAAACCTTGCTTAAAATGGTATAGTTCTATTTTGAGAAAGACTTTGTGTTTAGTGAGGTCCACATCAAGAATTGTTTCCTTCAGAATATGGTAGTGTCATGGCCTCCTGTGACACTACCATATTCTCTGTGCTGTCTTAGACCATCGCTTTCATCAGTCAACTATAAGAGATAAAATGGGTGCATAGTTGTCACCAGGAACAGGTGTGCTGGCTGAGGGGAACCAAGACTCTGCCTCCATGATATGATAGGTAAGGAACCAGCAATATTTTTCTGTAGAAAGCCAGTTAGTCAATATTTTAGGCTTTATAGAACAGACAATCTCTGTCGCTCACCTCTGCTGTTGTAGCAGGAAGGTGGCCGTATGTAGACAAATGAGCATGGCTATACTTCAGTAAAACGTCATTTATAAAAAGTAGATACTAGGTCAGATTTAATCTACAGGTTGTAGTTTGCTGATCTCTTTGATAGAGCAGAGCAGTGTCCATTCCAGGTGGGAGATCCATGTCACTCTGGCCAGTAGTCCTTTTGGAGGAATGAGAAGGAATAAGGAGATTAATATTAAGAATTAAACAATAAAATGCAAAATAACTTCCCCCCAAAAAATATACATGCACACAACAGGTCATCTCTCTTTGTAGATCTGCCTGAATCTAGCTTTTCTTTTGACCTCTTGATTTTTGTTTTCAAAACAGAATGCCAAGTGATGTTGCCTCGTTCCACTAGTTTTGTAGACCATGTAATATGTCTTAATACGCTGTATGAGGAAAAATAAAAGTTAGCCTTAGATTTCTTTGTTTTCTATGGTTACTGTTGTACAGAAGAAAGATTTAAACTGTAAATAATGTATATTTAATAAAGAGAGAATTTTGTACGATTTTGTGTTGACGAAAAAATATGCCTTGCTGTGTTTCCTTGGGTTAATAAGGAGTCAAAAAATTACTCCCTTAGCTCCCATTCTTCTTCCTTAGACCATTTACTCCCACACAACATAGCCTGTGGGGTTGCTGGAGAAACACAGAACTCTCATTGCCTGGATCTATTGATTTCAGCAGGCCTGTAAGTGCTGTCATGAGCTTTCTCATTGCTCAGCTAAATTACATTGGCCTGGATGTCTGGCTCAAGAATGTAAAAGAGCAAGCTTATTGACTTGCTCAAAAGTCATATTCAGGGCTCTGGAGTCATCCAGTTTTAGCTGTCCATGTGAAACCCAAAGCCTCCTCTTAACCCTCACCAGCTCCCACTCATAGCAGCCACATTTCTTATCTCACATTGCCATCCTCTTCTCACAGAGAGCCTTAACCCCAGTTGGGATTAGGTATGTTTGGGATACTAAGAATGCATTATCATGAAACAGAACTCACTCGGTATGGTATTATTAAGACTTCTGTGTATGGAATATTCAGTCAGCATAAAGAAATTTAAAACTGAAGAAAGTTTTAAACAAAAAAGTGACACTATCAGTTTTACCTTTTAAAAAATATCTAACTGCTTGATGCACAATGGACCATAGGAAAATAAAGGGAGGAGGAGAGAATTGTTAGCCTGAGGGAGGTGATGTGTCTTGGATGAGGGAGGCTGTATCAGTAATTGCAACAGTACCTGGGTCCAGACAGACCAGAAAAGGCTTGCTGACAAAGAGGGAGGAGAGTGTGAGGGTCAGAAAAAGGATTAAGAAAGACTACAATTTTTTGGACTGAATCAACTGAATTAGTGCAAACAACTAGTTTTATTTTGAGAAGTGGTTCCTGTGAAGTGAGAAAGGTGGATCATGAATTCAATTTGAGATTTTATTCAATTTGAGATTTCAACTAGGCAACAAGTGTAGATGTTAAGCAGATGTCTGGTATATGCCTGCAGTTCAGGAGTGCCATGCCATCTAATCTGCAGAGACCTTTGGGAATATATGCACATATATATGTAAGCATGAATATATACATTATGTGATGAGTGTGCACATGTGTGTGTGAAAGAGAGAGAAAGAGAGAGGGAGAGAGAGAGAGAAGGAGAGAGGCAAAAGCTGGTTGAGATTATCTAGAGGGATGTCTGACATATTCGTATCTCTGGGAGACACTGAAAGAATAGTTGTGTTGGGCCACACATCGCATACACAAACATTAATGAAAAACTGATGAACAAAAAGGGTTTTTAAGTAAATTTACAGTTTTGTGTTGGACCACATTGATAGCCACCCTGGGCTGTATGTAGCCCACAGGGAGCAGGTTGGACACCCACGTTAGAGGAAAGAAGCCAAACATTAAGGAAAACTAGGTAAGTAGGAGCTCAGGAAATACAGCGCTTAATTAGAAGGAAGTGGGCAATCCTTCAATGCAACTGAGAAACTAAAATGAGAATAGGTAAATATCGTGGTCTTTAGCAAAATTATGCAGCAGTGGCTGTTCTTAGAGCCACTTAATGAAGAATTGAGGATGAAATCTCATTTGGAGTCAGGTGAAGGGGTGGAGAAGCTAGGCAAGCATGCAATAAGGCTCACAGCAGTAATCTATGACCCAGATTATGTGGACATCGGAGCCAGGCAAACCAGAACTCAAATCTCATGAAATCCCATTCTCTAGGTTTTTTACTTAAAGTAAATTGACAACCATAATTCTTAGTTTTTGCAGATGTAAATTTGGAAGTAATAAACAAAAGCTAAAAGCTTCAGAAATCCTAAGTACTAAGTGAAATAATATACGCAAACCAGTTAGCTGAGTACATAGTCATAAAAAAGAGCAGATCATCATTATTTCATTGCCATTTACTAGTGTACAGAAGGCAAATGGCCCTCACCATACAGAATTGAACCAAGTACAACATAGAAGAGGCAGACATGTTCTGTTGGGCAAGGGGCCTCCATGGTTGTCTGTAAGTGAACTGGACTAGGAAGAGGTCATAAATTATAGTTCTGGTTCTGCCATAAATGAGATTTTGAGATGTCTTTCCCCTTCTCCCCACAAAAGGGAACATAATTCTACATAATGAAACAAATCAATTATGTCAGAAGAAACTTTTGTGATAATTTGTGCTGTCAGAGAAACTGATCCTTCAGGCATTGGCCATACAGTGCCTCAAATTCCAACTCTTCTGATTAACTAAGGGACAGCAAATATTTAAATAAGCGAGTAAATAAATCCTTTCTCATCTGCTGTTGTGCCTCTTCCACTCAATGCCTTAAAAAAAACTCCTGTACTAAACAAATATTAATTTTCCTACCCTCTTTTTCACAAGTTGTTTTCTATTCACAAACCTAATCAGAAAATAAAACAAAAAGCTAAGAAGGGCTATGTTAATCTCATCCTCCATTTCATGTCTATATTTGATTTAAAACTATAAAATAAAAGTGGAGAAAAAGATGTCTCTTAATCCAGACATACATGTGAAGAAAAAATCATGATATTTTTAATAATACAATTTTAAACCATATGTTAACTGATTTCATTTTTAATAGTGGTTGAAAAAGAGCACATTTCGAACAGCCTACATTTGGTCGGGTAAATGATCTCACAGCATCTGCACATCAAGTCAAGCTGAAAAAGCACTTTGAATGCATGCAAATGGTAGCTGAACACAGTTTTGACACCAACACCCCCACGTTTCTGAAAGCCGAGTCTGGAATGTGAAATCCATCCTTAGGGAGGGAGCGTGATCATTAATGACAGTGCTGACTAGTTGAAAAGGCGAATCCAGTTCACCCTCTTCCTCTGAGGCACTCCAACTGTTCTAATGGATCTTAGAGGATTAAAGCCTGCTTTAGTGCATATCTTTCACTGACTAGAAAAAAACTGCCATCAGTAGAGAGTGTAGGAGGACGCTCCACGAAAGGGCAAACGTGGCAGCTCTCACTTCTCTGACACTTGTGTTTGGAGTGTGTAACAACTTGTTCTGGTTTTGGGGAACACTTTGTTGTGTGGATAGCTCTCATTAATGAGATGGAGGTGTTATGAAGAGAACTGACATGTGTACAGTATTCTCAGAAAATAATAATGTAATAATAAAGTAATTGCCATTTGTTGTAGACCTATTATATGTCAAGTGTTTTATACAATACATGTTACCTCTTATGGTCACAACAAAACAATCAAAGAGATAGTAATTGTTTTACTCATTTTGCAGATCAGGATATCTCGCATAAGAAAATTACTTTGCTAAGAGAACTGCACAGTCTTTGATGTCATACACTTGTATATAATATCCATTCTGTTGCATTAGGCAAGGCTCCTCCCCTATCTGGGACTCAGTTTCTTATATGGAAAATAGGACTACTAACACCTGTTTTCCAGTAAAGATTTAACCCATTTCAGCCTTAATCCACACCCAGCTCTACCTGGGTGCTGCTAGAACTTAAAAAATAACAAACTGTGGCCATGATACAATTTTTGCTGTTCCTGATTTCTACTCAAAGAAATTAGAAAAAAAACTCCATCTAAAAAAGTTAAAAAAGTGCTAAAAATGTCTGTTAAAAGCCACAAATACCAAAATAGGGCTTTCTCAAACTGTAACCAGTTACATTGAACCAACATTAAAACTGAGATACCGGCAGAGTATAACTGGGGACTGTAGAGTCTCTTCATGTCTGTAGGAAACCCTCTGTGACATAACTGCTCCCAGGGACAGTCTTTGTTGATAGGGAGTGTAGCTACTATTTTCATGGTAGATGTCCATGGAGGCAGAGTTTCTCCTTGAAGAACAAAACATTATTCAATTCTCTCAACTGCAACCCACAGGAAACATTTTTAGTATATAAATATATAATCAACTAAGAGTCAAGTGCTCCCTTCCAATAAGTTGGTAGAGCTCTTTCATTCCAGGGCTTTTGGAATATTGGTTGTGCACTTTTTAGAGGTGTATTCTAGTTCCTGTGGATCTTTCCTCTGGTGAACTTATTAAGGAAACTTTATGAGGAAACATTCATTGAGAACCTGTCATGTGTCAGATTTGAATTTCTCATTTATGCTTTTGCTATTTAAATTTTAAAAGGCAAGAAAATTTATAAATCAAACTACCAGAAATCAAATAGACAGGGATCAACTTATGTGTATGTGTATATAGGTTATCACTTTTCCCTACATAAAAACACATCTTTTTAATCTGTCACCCTTAAAGATTTGTAAAATAACTTTATAGTGATAATATTATAGTGTATAATACCACCTCTATTGTATATTACCTGAGAGTGCTATTAATTTATCACTAATTTATATATTTAACAAACAGTCAGCTCTTTGGCTGTGTATTTAGCTGAGATGATGGGAATAATCACTTAATAATGCATGACATCTTCTGGCAAAGGGTCTGTGATCAGTTGGGGAGGTGAGTAGGTAAACAACAAGACTATGTAGCAGGTATTAGAGGAAATTGAACCGAGTTCTAATTAGCACACACAAGCAAGAGAACAGGTATTGAGTAAAAGAGGTATTGTTTCTGTTGTGTCTTGAAGGTCTAGAGAAAGATGATAGGTTAGCTTAAAAATGGCACATAAGAGAAAAGAAACATTTGCAAAAAGACACAGAGACAAGAATGAGTGTGCCAGTTCAGGAAGCTGTGCCTAGCACGACATGACTTAGAGTAAGGTTAGAAAGTTGTTATTTGTGAGAATGACCTTTTTACATTAAAGTTTCTGCATTGTGATAAGATGAACAAGGATAGCAAGTATAAGGGACATGTAAAAAGTTAAATGGGATGATATTTGGGTTACATAATGTCCAAACAAGTATTAAGTGGGATTTTCTGTCAGAAGATTTCTATTCTATCCTGTTCTTCTCCTTTCTGTGACTGACAGTAGTTGACACTGTTTTGAGCCGTGGGTGTCTAATTTTAACATGAGCTTGAAAATAGTTTCTTTATTAAGTTCTTAATGAGTAACTATTCAAATAAAAATATGAAAGGTTTTAAAAAGTATACAGTGAAATGCAAATATATATTACTACTTTTACACCTGCAAGCGCAGAGAGGTTAAAAAGCGCAGATTGGTAAAAAATATTTACCAATTACAGCAGGGCTGGATACTAAGTATTTCAGGCTCTAAGGGCCAGTCTTTGCAGCAATGCCTCAACTCTGCCCTTGCAGCATGAAGGCAGCAATGGACACGTCAAAAGCAAATGAGCATACTATGCTGCTGCAGAACTTTATGGAATTTCATATAACTTTCATATGGCATTAAGTATTATCCTTTTTTTATTTTTTCAACCATTTAAAATATGTTCATAAAAATCATGCTAAGTTTGCAGGTGGCACAAAAACAGGCAGCTGGCCAGATTTGCCTCACAATCTGTAGTTGCTAACACCTTAATTGCAGAAATACTTATTGAATTTGAAGTCTAGCCTTTCTCAGTGTGAGAGTGAAGATATCAAATATATGGTCTTTCTTTTGTGGAAAATGATACCTGCCTTGGGGATTTCGTCAGGCAAAATCCGTGGGGACCGTAACCCGATGCGTAAAAGAATCTCACACCGAGACACGTGGGGAGAAGAGAGTCCAGAGCCATGGAACCATTTCCTCCATCTTGGAAAAGGCCTCGTGGGTAGCTTAGCCAGGGTTTTTATTAAAGTTTTAGGACACATTTACATTGGATTAATTATTCATGAACTTATGCAGAACAGGGGTCTTCAGCTGAGTCATGAGGACATATGGGAAGGGAATAGATAAGGAGTAGGTTTACCCATTAACAGAGCATTAGGATGTAAATTCAGGTCTGGTGGTAGACAGGACCAGGGTATACATTAAACAGGAGACAAGTAATTTGAGGGTAAGCTAACTAGGGCTGTTAACTTTTGGGATCATAAAACATTGAGGCAGTGATTCATAAACTTGAGCTTCCTGACTTTGGGGAGGAAGAGAGACTCAGCAAGTTACAGAATTTTTTAAGATACATTTTTGCCAAATTCCCATTAGAGAATTCCTTTTCCACTGACATGATCCACATGGGAATGATTTTTCCTCACACGGAGACGCGCTCTGACACGCATGATTCCCATACTGCGTGTTTACACACGTGTGGAAAGAATTCCCACAGGTACCATTAAAATGTTCAGACAAATATTGAAAATAAGGCTGACAGGATGAGCACTCTCTAAAAAGTATGGAATTAAAAAAGAGATCAAGCCTTCACTGTTCAGATCTTTTACCCTTTCTTTTTCTTTTTTCTTTTTTTGTAAACACTGTTAATTCATCAACCCTTCCTTCTGCAGCACCAACCTGGCTAAGTCCCAACACAATTAAAAACATTGTTAGCATTTACTCGGCCTTTGCCCATTTTTCTTTGTGTTGTTCATTTTATTGGTATTGAGTTTTTAATAAATTTTGAGTATTAACCCCTTATCACATATATTGGTGAATACGTTTTCCCATTTCATGGATTGCCTTTTTATTTTGTTGATGATCTCCTTTGCTGTGCAAAAACTTTTTAGTTTGATGTAGTCTCATTTGTTTATTTTTTTCTTTTGTGTCCTTTGCTGGGGAGACATATCTGATAAAATATTGCTACGGGCAATGTCTGAAATTTTGCTGCCTATGTTTTCTTCTAGGATTCTTATGGTTATAGGTCTAACATTTAAGTCTTTGAGCCATTTTGAATTTATTCTTGTGTGTGGTGTAAGAAGGTGGTCTAGTTTCATTTTTATGCATGTATATGTCCAATTTTCCCAACATTATTTACTAAATAAACTATCTTTAGCCCAATGTGCTTGCTTCCTCTGTCAAATATTAATTGACTAAAAAGGTGTGGGTTTATTTCTGGGATCCCTATTCTGTTCCATTGACCTATGCATCTGTTTTTGCCAGTTCCATGCTGTTTTGATTGCTATGGCCTTACAGTATAGTTTGATATTAGGCAGCGTGATTCCTTCAACTTTGTCTTTTCAGAATTGCTGTTGCTATGTGAGGCCTTTTGCAGTTCCATATAAATTTTCAAAATATTTGTTCTATTTCTGTGAAATATGTCATTGGAATCTTGATATGAATTGCATTAAATCTATAGATTGCTTTGGGTAGTATGGGCATTTTGATGATGTTAATTCTTCCTACCCATGTATGTGCTTCCACTCATTTGTATTTTCCTCAATTTCTTTCTTCAGGGTCTTATAATTTTCTGAGTACAGGTCTTTTACATCCTTGGTTAGGTTTATTCCTAAATATTTTATTCCTTTCTAGCAATTGTGAATGAGAGTGTTTTCTTAATTTCCCTTTCTGTTAGTTTGTTATTGGAATATAAAAATACAATTGATTTCTGGATATTCGTTTTGTATCCTACTACTTTGCTGAATTCACTTATCAGATATAGTAGTTTCTCCATCCAAGTACTGACCAGGCCTGATGCTACTTAGTTTCTGAGAGAAAATGCAATTGGGCATGTTCAGGGTAGTGTAGCTGTAGATAGTTCTAGTAGTTTCTTGGTGGAATCTTTGGAATTCTCTATATGTACAATATCATGTCATCTGCAAATAAAGACTATTTTACTATCTGAATAGACACTTATCCAAAGAGACATAGTGATGGCCCATAGACATATGAAAAGATGCTCAACATCACTAGTCATCAGAGAAATGCAAATTACAACACAATGAGTAATCATCTCACACCTGTCAGAATTGCTATCATCAATATATCAAAAACTACAAGTGCTGGTGAGGATGTGGAGAAAGGGGAAACTTTTTTTCACTGCTGGTGGGAATGAAGATTGGTGCAGCCACTGTGGAAAGCAGTATAAAGATACCTCAAAAAATTAAAAACAGATCTGCCATTTGACTTAGGTATTCCACTTCTGGGAATATATCTGAAGAAATCTAAAACACTAAGTTGAAAAAACATAAGCACCTCTATGTTCATTGCAGCATTTACAATTGCCAATATATGGAAGCAGCCCATGTGTCCATAAGTAGATGACTGGATAAAACAACTATGGAACATTTACACAATGGAATAGTAGTTGGCCATAAAAAAGAAGAAAATTCTACCCTTTGCAACAGTATGGATGGATCTGGAGACCATTATGCTAAGTTAAATAATTCAGTTGAAGAAAGAAAAGTGCCATATAATTTCATTCATATGTGTAATCTAATGATAAAACTGAACTAACAAGGAAAATGGTGACAGACTCATACATGAAGAGCAGGATGACAGCTGGGGTGGGCAGTTATGGGGTAGTGGGATTGAGAAAAAAGGAAAAAGGACTCACGGACCTGGACAATAGTGTGGTGATTTTGTGAGGTAGGAGGGTATAAGGGAACTAAATGGTAATGGAAATGGTAATACAATGAAGATTAAATTAAAAAAAATAAAAGATTGCTCTAAAGTTAGTTGATAGGGAAATATATAAATCCAAGGGGTTCCTTGGGCCACAGTTTCCACAGGCATGAACTGGATGACCTCAGCACCTTGCTCACCTGGAAGAGTTGCCATGGCAGTAAAAACCACAAGAGAAAGTGAATATAAAATCAGTTGTTATCCACAGAGCATATATAAGTATGAGATCTGCCAGATGCAAACTCTTTTTTATTTTATTCTTGCTTATTTTGTTTGTGGTACTTAATAGAAGTTATAAAGTGTGTGGAAGGCATAAAATGTGATTGCATTGTACATTTGTGTGGTCAAGTTAATTAGGTTGAGTCGCTTTAAAGAAAAACATTATTTTGGAAGAAGGAAGTTTTGTTTCTCAAAATAGGTGATGTTAACATATAGGAAGATCAGTAGAATGATTCCAAGGTCCCAAAACTGTGTGTTGGGCATGAGTAATGGTTATGTAGTAAGATATTGATCACTAAGCTGTTAGTGAGGACGGGCAGGGGTTTAGGTAGATGGAGCACTTGAGCTGATGAACTTGTCCAAAGCTCTTAAAATCATGGCCAGTTAAGAAGGAACATGGCAGGAATAGTGTATCAAAATCTATAATCTCTGGACTTCCTAAGATGGTGGCATAGGTGAATGCACCGTGCCACCTCGCACAACCAAACAAGGGAAAAAATCAGAAATTTATACAACCAAAAACAGCCAGATCTGACAGAAAATCGTATTGAGAGGAAGTCTGACAACCAAGGAATTAAAGAAGATACATTCATCCAGTCTGATGAGCTGGGAGGAGCAGGGCAGAGGGAGAGCACTCAGCGACCTGGCAGTGAGCTGGTGAGCAGACCGCAGGACCGCGATTGGAGGGGCGGTTCCCGCACGGCTGCAGCACACCGAGAGACAGGGGTGCTGGACCGAAGCGTAGCCCGGCTCATCAGGACCCAGCAGGGCCGAGACCGGTGGACCCTGCAGGTCTGCATTCGAGGGCAGAGGGACCGGGAGAGAAAGCAGAGCCGGGGGCAGGAGGAACCCCCGGCCTCACAGGAGAGTTCGCTGGGGGTCTCCTCAGGAGATTGGAGCTGTGCAGCCCCTACACTGACCCGGAGCAACCCCCGGAGCTGGCGCAGAGGGGCTCGAATCACTTGCAGGAGGCGGTGTGGGCCCAGAGAGTAGAGAAGGCGCCACTGTGCCCTCAGGTCCCGCCCCCACAGGCTTTGCCACAGCACAACTACCGGGAGCTTCCCTGCACAGGGGATCTCCAAGACTCTTCCCTCCTTACAGTAACAGGCTCACCAAGGGAAAAAAATGGCCCAAAGAAAGGAACAGACTAAAGCTCCAGAACTAACCGACCAAGACATAGACAACCTATCAGATGCACAGTTTAAAACCCTTGTAATAAGGATGCTTTCAGAATTCGACGAAAAATTATCGAAATTGCTTGAACAAATGAGGAGAGATCTGCAGGGAGCCAACAGAGATAAGAATGAAACTGGGACTCAAATCAACAGAGTGGACCGGCAGAAAGAAAAAAACATCCAACCAGAAAAGAATGAAGAAACAAGAATTCAAAAAACGGAGGAGGGGCTCAGAAACCTCCAGGACATCTGTAAACGGCCCAACATAAGGATCATAGGGCTGCCAGAAGGAGAAGAAGAAATCATAGGAATTGAAAACTTATTTGAACACATAATGATGGAGAATTTCCCGAAGCTGGCGAAGGAAATAGACTTTCAGGAAGTCCAGGAAGCTCAGAGAGTCCCAAAGAAGTTGGATCCAAAGAGGAACACACCAAGGCACATCATAATGACATTACCCAAGATTAAAAATAAGGAGAGAATCTTAGAAGCAGCAAGAGAGAAGGGGACAGTTACCTACAAAGGAATCCCCATAAGACTGTCAGCTGATTTCTCAAAGGGGTCCTTGCAGGCAAGAAGGGGCTGGACAGAGGTGTTCCAAGTCATGAAAGGCAAGGACCTACATCCAAGAATACTCTATCCAGCAAAGATTTCATTTAGAATGGAA
>PVJI01012607.1:0-50953 GCA_004026765.1 Micronycteris hirsuta | reverse complement strand
GGCCCACTCCCTTTTAAGGGCTCACTTGATTAGGTCAGGCCCACCCAAGCTAATCTTTCTTTTATAACTCAAAGTCAACTGATTTAGGGCCTTACTTACATATGGAGAATCTCTTCACCTTTGACATAGAGTGTGACTCAGGTGTGGGAGTAAAATCCATCATATTTAGAGTCCTGTCCTCACTTAATGGAAGAGGATGATGGACAGCACAGACCCTGAGGGGCAGGAATCATGGAGGCCAGCTCCGAATCCTGCCTACCACAGCTTCTTTTTTAGCTCCTTATTCTGAAAAGAGCAGCAAAGTCTGCTAATAAACAATCTTGAAGTGCATAAAAATTTCTCCTAGAGATCAGGACTGCTATTTTAAAGTTGAAGTAAATGTGTGAGATAAAGGACAAATGTGAAAAGCGCTGAGAAAAATACTTATTTTTCTGCTTCTGGTTGTATGGCTACCCTAACAAATCCCCTCCTCACCTCCCCTATCAATGTGGCCTCCAAAAAAGAAAGACCCCTGAATATGCTGGATACAATATTTTACAATATCTCTAACCCATCAGTAGAGTGGAAACTTAGTAAGAAATAATCAAAGGCCTAAAGGAAAAAAGCTAAAGAAAAACGGACGCCCGGGATGGGAAGCTGAGTACTGATATTGTTGTTCGTTTGAAGGCAGCATTGAACCCAGGGGCTTTTGGGAGAAGTGACAATGCCCAGGGTCCCCTACAGTGGGAGGTCTAATAAGAAAACTCCTCACAGAAATCTGGGATCTCTCTGTGTAATAAGGCTATTTCCTCCAGGTTCGAGGGGAATTGAAGAACCAATTCTGGGAGACTGTATGAAAAATTATCTGTCTCAAATTCTATCCCTGAATGGAAGGGACACAAAAAAATTAGAGTATTTGTTAGAAGCTCCTCAGGCAAGTTTGTAGTTCAGGTTCACCTTAGGTTGGTGTATTTAAAATATTTATCTCAAAGTAAAAATTTAAAGTAACCCCAGGTGCCTGGTAGAAATAAGTACACACCATCTTCTCCCCAAAGTAACTCACCTTCACATAGGCTTCAAATGTTTTCTGTGATGAGGTTCCTAAAAGTAAGAGTTCGCCATCACAAATCTCTCCTTTCCTCTCTCTTTCTTTCCTTCTCACTAAGAAATAAGGCATCATAAAGCACAAACAGAAAAAATAAAAAATAAAATGAGAGGTTCTGGCTTTAGACATAAAGGCATTAATCTATAAAAAAAACAGATACACTTTAGAAGGAAAGAATAATAATTCTAATTATTTTGAGATATATGAGTTTTCTATATAAAATACCCCAAAGAATCTACAGATAATTTTTAGCACCTATGGGAGGCTATAACACGTTTGCTGAATACATTATCATTTTATAAAACTCAACTAAATGTTTCTACAACAGATTAAAAATATACTCATAAATATATAATTTACATTACCACACAAATACAAAATAAGAATGAATCTAAAAACATTTTAAGACCTTTATCAGAAAGAAACATTACTGGAGATGTTCAAGAAGGCCCAAATGATAGAGAAGTGTAATAAGTTCATACGTTCAAATTCAATGCTGAAATATTGCATTTCTCCCTACAGTCTCAATGCCTTTGCCATCCAAATCCTAATAGTCACAGAATTCATTTAGTATTATAGTAATTAAGAGTATAAAGTGTGTGTACTGAGATGCAAAAATTATAAATTAAACAGACTACAGAGTCTCAGAACAGTGCCCTAAGTATATGGAATCATCATATACAGAGAACTATACTGTAATCAATGAAGAAAAATTGTATACCAATTAAAAAGTAAATTAATTCCTATTTACCTATCCAAAATGAATTAATGATGGGTTAAAACCTAAATTTGAAAAGCAAAACCATAAAGCTTTTAGAAGGCATATAGGATAATAATAATCTCGATATAGGGAAAATATCTCATGCAACATATAATCATTTAAGCCATAAAGAAAATGACTGATAAATTAAAATGTTAAAATTTTGCTCATTAAGACACCAGAAAAAGAATGATAAGTAAACCAATGTACTGGCAGGAGATGGTTACAATGCAGACAATATACAAAGGATTATTATCCAGGATAAACAAAGAACTATAAATCAATTTTTAAAAAGATAAGCAATAAAAGCAGCCAAAATAAAATATTTGAGTGAATAGTTAGAGGAATCAACTGTGGTTGGTAAGTACACCGGATATTAAACTCACTGGTAAGTAGGAAACTACAAATTAAAAATCCCACCTCCAAGATTCCCAAAATTATGAACCATGACAACATCAAGTGTTAACAGGATTTGGAACAAGAACATTTGCGCTTTGCTTCTTGGAGTGGAGATTAAAAAACAATAAAGAATTATCTGATAAAAGTTATGCCATATAACACAGAATTTCCATTCCTCAGTACACATTCAGAGCAGCACTTCCCAACATTTCTCAGGTTATGGCACAGCTAAGTAATGAAAAAAACATGTATGTGATATAAACTAGTATAAATTTTAGAGATTGTGAGAGCATATATTCTCTGTATTATGTAATTGCTATTTTAAAAGTAAAATAAAAATATTTAGGAATAAATTTGATACTAAATTTATCTACAACTTCCAAATACTGTGTTTTCAAAATATTTATGGAAATGTTGAATTCGCTTCTATAAATGTAACTTGGCCTTGTACTTGCAGTTGCTATGTGTGATTCTTGATCATAACACTTGCATGATGAATTCCTCACAATCTCAAAAATAAGCATCAAAAACAAAATATGTTCACTCGAATATGTAACAAAAGTTTAAAATTAATTTCTCAAAACCAATAAGTATGTAAAACAGTTGAAACTCTATTTTTGAGTAGATACCATTTTTTTATACCAATAGTATGTGAACATATTCTCAATTCAGTTGGTGTTTTTCATATCAGTTGTGATGGTTAATTTTGTGTTCACTTGACTGGGCCAAAGATGTCCAACTATTTGGTCCAATACTATTTACATGTGTCTGTGTAGATGTTTTTGGATGAGATTAACATTTAAATTGGTACACTGACTAGAGCTGATTGCCCTCCTAACGTGGGTGGGCCCCCATCCAATCAACTGAAAACCTGAATAAAATAAAAAATCTGACCCTTCCCCAAGAAAGAGAGAATTCTGCCAGTCTGACTGCGTTTAGCTGAGAAATCGGTCTCTTTTCTGCCCTTTAAACTTGAGCTGAAACTCTTCAGCTCTTCTTGGGTCTTAAGTGTGCCTGCTTTGGGACTGGAACTTACACCGTTATTCTCCTGGTTCTCGGGACACCAGACGGGGACCAAAACTCCACTGCTGGCTGTCCTGGGTCTCCAGTTTGACCGCTGCAGTCCTTGGAACTTCTCAGCCTCCATGATTGCATGAGCTAATGCCTTATAATTTGTATCTATATCTCTCTACATCTATATCTATAATGTACACTTATCCTATCTATGTGGTGTGGATTCTTTTTTCTACAAAACTCTTACTGATGCAACAACTATTTTAAAATAATTCAGAACCCCCAAATTTCAGAAACCCAATTGAATAAGTCTTTTTTTCTAGTAAAAATGTATATTAGACATAAATAAACAGAACTATTTGATATACTTGAAAACAGTGATTTGAAGATACCATCCAGAGTCTCCATAATCCTCACTCTTAACCAATCTCAACTAAGCTGTAGAGTCTGCACCTTGGCCATCTCAAATCAGAACTCCAAGCCACTCCTAGAACCCTTGTCTATGATGGATGATTGCTTACTTTGTAGTCAGCTTTTAAAGTAGGTACACACGTGTTAGAGTCCTATGTGATGAGGCACGGAGCATCTGAGGACACATCGTGTGCTCCCAACTGGAGGAGAACACGAAATGCCACATCAGACCCCATTTTGCTCTAAGAAGAATGAAGTGAAGCAGTTAGTGTTTCAGGCAACATGTGCAGAGGCGCCAGCCAACCCGTGACTCCCTAGGTAAGCTCAGGATGGAGGAGGGCAACATTTTGCAGTGGTAAACTTATTGAAAAACTCTAGAAACTCTCTAGAAAAACTCTTTCACATGTGCTCCAGGAATATGTGCTAAAACAAACAAACAGACAAAAAATTATTCCTCATTGAGGCACAGTTTGTGAAAGCAAAAAAATACAGGAAACAAACAAAATGTTCAACATAGTTTTAAAAGAACTCAGATAATGGAATAAATTACCCATTGTAAATGAAAACATTATAACTCCATGCAACAGATAGATGACGAACATAATGAAGAGCAAAGAATCACACTGCAGAAAAATATATACAAACTAAACATTATAGACATTTATTTGTATTTGTATAATATAGTACACATATTACACATTATAAAGTACAAATAGGTAACTAGGAACAAGTACAAAAAAATATAAATAAAGCATAAAGAACAAAGGAAATAACAAATTACATGCTTATTATTCCTTTTGAGAGAGAATGGAAAGGGATGGAATTGGGATGTGACACAAGGAACTTTAATGTTAGTGATGATTTTCTTTCGTTTTCTGAAAATGGATGGTAGATATCCAAGTAATCATTATGTCATTGTTCTTTATTCTTCATGCATTCTGTATGACTATTAACTTATTCATGTCTCTATAAACACAAAATAAAGATAAATATATCTTTGATTGTTAAATCAAACTGGTATTCAGTGTAAAAACAGTGATACACTAAACCCATTCATTATATTTAAAATCTCTACTGTCATAACTACCTTCTAAAAAATAAATCCTCATATATTCTAAAAAAATAAAATATCAGTATGTACTTGAATAGGCAATGTGATATTGTAGCTTAAGTACAAGACTGACAGAACGAGCTGGCACAGGAAAAGAAGCATCTTTGAAAAATTAGCAGTTAAGATGTTGTTTGTGAAACCAGAAAGGAGTTCTAGAACATAATATTCTTCAAGTGGAATGAATTCAATGAAATGGGAGCACACTGCCTGTGTCATACTGCCAGGGCCATACTCTGTCTCCTCTTCTGCTCACCTGAATATAGGGAAGTGATAAGTTCTTCCTGTTATACACTAAATAACTGGTCTCTCTAAGAGTAAAATGTTGTCCTGCTAATATCAATAAGTTAGTATGTCCATTTATTATTCACAAGGAAACAGCAATTTTATTTTTCTGTATAACACTAATTTCCTTACCAGTGTATCATAATGCCTAGAATGTGAAATATGACACGGCTCATTAAGGCCAAGATTGCTACTCTCGGGTAAATGTATCTCCTAGATACCATAGCAGCCTTGCTGGTGTGGCTCAGTGGATTGAGTGCCGGCCTGCGAACCAAAGGATCACTGGTTCAATTTCCAGATAAAGTAAATTTGAAGGAGTTCATCATCACCAAGCCCTTATTATATGAAATGTTAAAGGGGCTTATCTATGAAAAAGATAAAAAACTGTGAACAGTAAAATGACAACAAACTCTCAACTAGCAACAACTGAACCTAAAAACACAAAAACAAACTAAGCAAACAACTAGAACAGGAACAGAATTACAGAAATAGAGATCACATGGAGGGTTACCAGTGGGGAGGGGGAAGGGATAGAATGAGGGAGAAGGTACAGGGAATAAGAAGCATAAATGGTAGGTACGAAATAGGCAGGGGGGAGGTTAAGAATTGTATAAAAATGGAGAAGTCAAAGAAATGGAGAATAGTATAGAAATGTCCATATGTATGACCCATGGACACGAACTAAGGTGGGGGAATGATGGTGGGAGGTGGGTACAGGATGGAGGGGAACAAAGGGAAGAAAAAAATGGGACAGCTGTGATAGCATAATCAATAAAATATATTAAAAAAATAAAAGCAGGCCACAGAGAACTCATGTCTACAGGGTTAACATTTATTTATTTATTTCTTAATTTTATAATGGAGTATTATTGGCCTATGTCTAGATCTGAAGAGTTGAGCAAGACTACCAAAATCAGCCTCAAAGGAGCTCACATTCCACAGGAGGGAGAAAGAATAAATAAACAAATACTACATAGGAGAGATCTCTTATCTGCACAGTGGACACAGCAGATTAGAAAGAGCTTCTGCTCTTCAGGTCCTAGAAATCTGCATAGGCGTTACTGTGTAGTCTGCAGATAAGAAACCAAGAATCTACAAGGAATTTGCAGTCACCTGGGATTCTCACTGCAGAAAGTACAGCTCACAAGCCAGTGGGCTCTCAGTCCTGCACTGTATGTGGAGATCCAATTTCTTATTACTCGCGGGATGTGGGCATTCCTAGGTCAAGAGGTTAACACAGGAATATCTAGGAGCCTGCCTTAAAGGGCTGAGAGTGGGGACTGTTTCCACAGCACAAAACATGTGACATTCCATGAAGAGCAAAATGAACTCACAAAGATCACAAAAGATTCAGTGCATAACGCTTTATAAAGAGGAGCTGTAAGAAGGGAAAAACAGGAGAATTCAAACACTGTTAAATAAGGCGCATAAGTTCAGTAAGTACTTAAAATGCTCAATAAATAAGGGGAGGAAAAAGTAAAAAGTAAGAATATAATATTATAAGAAAAGAGGTCAGGTTTTATGAAGAATCGTATTGATACCAGTTGGTCATGAAGATTTGTTTGGGACCTTAAGAGAATAAAAATGCTGATAGTAAAGTAAATAATTATAGAGTCAGTTAACTTTCTTCACTATCAAGTTTCTAGGCAAGAATTTTGCTAAAATGTTCAGTGAAATTCAGAGAATTGTTCAGATTTCTAAGGGAATCAAATAATCCCATCCCTCAGCAAGGAAATGCGTTTACCAACACTCCCACCAATACCAGCTTTAAACATCACGTGGTATTGCATCTTTGGGTGTTGGGGTAAATGTGTCCCTCTTTAGTGGGTGATACATGATGAAACAGTGAGCTGCCATCAGTACTCACAAACTGGCAGGAGTCTAGGTTCTTGTAATATTGTGACAACAATTCAAACTTCTAGAATACTAAATTTCATATGCAATGTCAGCTCTTTTCAAATCGCTATGATTCTCTAATACTATTAATAATAACTTCTACTATACTGGAGTATGATTTAACTATCAGGGAATGAGATAGGTACTTTACATATATCTCTTCATTTAACTGTCTTATAATACACTGGGCAGGTATCATTTTCATTTTACAGATAAGGAAACAGTCAATGAGAGCGAAGTAACTTCCCCAGACAAGTGGAAATAGATAGAGCCAAATTCAAATCTTTGAGTCTCATGCTCTGCCCTCCCATAAAGTACATTGAGACAGTTTTTTTCTCATTACCCCACAGTGCTTTATTTCAATAGGATCATTTCCATTGTCTGATTAGACATTTAAAGACATTTTGTTTTTATTTTTCTCTAGCGGTAAGAACCTTAAAATTCCTTTCTATTGAAACAAGCATAGTTATGGTATGAAGCTGAATGCAAGTTTGCAACTCTGTAAACTTATCCATAAGTCTTCTAAGAAATGCTGGGTCTATGGCAGACTGCTATTTATGATGTCCCTACGCAGCTGGAGGAGGCATTCATTCTCTTCCATTCTTATGTGCCTTCTGGGGAAAGCCTGAGGATTACCGTTCTAAGGTTTCTCCTGGAGCCCCATGCATATACCTGTGCAGGCATCACAGTCCATGTCAGCTAACACGGTAGCACAGGTGAGTTGTGTCTGTACGTTGCCATTCACCATCAACTCTGAGTAAACGTGAGAGAAGGAAGGTATGTGTTGTAGGTTAAATTGTGTCCTGCAATAAAATATATCAACACCCTCACCCCATGCCCTCTGAATAAACAGAAAAGAAGAGAATGTGGGTGTTATGGGTTAAATTGTGTTCCCTAATAAGGTATGTTAAAGTCCTAACCCCAAGTACCTGTGAATGTGACCTGATTGGGAAATAGAATCTTTGCACATATAATCAAATTAAGATGCAGTTATTAGGATGGCCTGTAATCCAATATGACTGGTGTCCTTTTATAAACAGGAGAAGAGACACAGAGATGGCGACACAGAGGGAAGATGGACATACGAAGCCAGAATCAGACATTGGAGTTACGTGGCCACACACTGAGGAACACCTGAGGCTCCAAAACCTGGAAGAAGCAAGGTAGGATCTTTCCTAAAGACCTCAGAAAAGGCATGGCCTTGCCAACATCTCAATTTTGCGCTTCTAACTCCCAGAACTGTGAGAGAATAATGCATTTCTGTTGTTTCAAGCCATCCAGTTTATAGCACATTTTTAGGGCAGCCCTAGGAAACTAATACAGGAAGATGAATAATATATTTTGATTGGTTCTAGGAGAAGGACTTTAAATGTCATTAGCACTATGGATCCTTGTGAGTTAGAGTAGACCTAAGACTGAAGAATCCCAAAGTGGGAATGTGCACGGTTACTGGAAAAAACATTTCTCTACTTCTTAATCTTGATTAGCACTCATTGTTGAAAAACAGGTCTTATATTTGTTTTTATTTAAACAGCAGGTCTCTTATGCTAAAAGTGAGAATTGGAAACTTGTTTAAATTCTCACTGCATAAATTAAGCTTGTCTACTTCCCTTGCAATTAACTTCTAAGCTTTTAAATTCCCCTTTTATAATTTAAATTTGACTATGTCCAGTTGAAATGGAATAATTAACGTGCTTTTCCTGTGGATATGTTTGTAGGATAAAATTAATATTTAATGCAAGAGTGAATTTATGCTTAAGAAATATTGATCAGTTCATAAGAAGCTTCTCAGCAGCCTGACATTGGAATGTCCTTCCATTTGCATCTTGTCTGCAATGAAATAAGTTTGCTTCAAAAAAGGTCTATGAAAAATGTTAGAACCGGAAGTTCTGGCCTTCAGCACTCTGGTCCTTTCCCAGATTCTTGCCGTTCATTCAGTACCTTCACCCTCACTTCAGAGGTCCAGGCTTCTCCAGCAACTCAAGGGATATGTGGCTATGTCAATAAACAAATTTATGATAGTGCACTGAGTGAAGAGTTTTAGGTGCTGTAGCTGATTTTTAAGGTAAGGTAGGTTTTGATGGTTTTCTGATAAGAATGTTATTATGAAAAATTAAATGACAGACTCAGAAGAAGAGACTTTTCATCCAAGCAGGAAGGGAGGGCTTTTCCATGGCTCACCGTGTTTTTGAAAGAAACAGAGTCAGCCCACTTCTGTCATGCCATATATAAACCACTCCTTCACCTGAGGTTCCTTGAAGATATGTGTGTTCCTGCCTACTTCTGACCAAAAGCCAATTTTTTTGACTGAGTTTAATTTAATTATATCCACAAAGCTTTAGTAAGTTTTAATCATTTCCTTCGGTTCCCTTTGTCTGATAGTGAACACAATCGCCAACAGATAACAGGTTGTGTTAGACACCAAGAGTTTTCTGTCATTATCCACTCTGCCTGCCCTTCCTGTTGTAAAATTAAGAGAACTGTGTCGGTACGGGCCCAGCCTAAAAATGGTATTTCTAAGTCATCCTTGCAGTTAATCGTGGGTATATTACTTAACTCCAGCCAATGAGATGTAAGCAGAGACCTGTGGAGGAGTTCTGGTAAATCTTTATCACTACCTTCTTCCTCCTGAGGGTTAAGCAGTTATTTTGGAAGCATGAACTCGAGACCCGTAAAGGGAAGAATGAGAATCCGGGTCTCTGACAGCACATCAGATGAAGCCACGAGAATTGTGGCTCGGAAAACACATGCAGAGACACACAGACACACACATGCTTGGTTAACCCCTGAGAATGTTTTCTGCTTCATGAAGCCAAATGCAATTCTGTTACATAGACACCTAGTCAAGGCCAATGGCACATGTGATTCCCCAGACTCTGCACACATAGGTAAAACAAGATAAAATTTAATATTTGCTTAATCAAGAAAATTTAAGTAACTATCTTCCCAAAATAAACACATGCATCCTAAAGTACAACAAAAGTTAACTTTTTAAGATTTTTTACTCCTATCTTAATATTATTCAGTAGAAAAGATGTCACATAGCTATGAGCACTTTAAAATTTCAAATATATAATTTGTATAACATTTTAAAATTGAGATTACATTTGATGCTACACAAGGAAGCATTAAATTATGGGCCAATCAGGATTTGAAGTACTGTGTGATTCACTTAGAATATTTGATTAAAAAAAACAGATGTAAGTATAATCAATAATGCATGTATATTCAATCAGGAATCTTTATTATTGCTCATTTATTTAATTGACATCTCAGACATTAACATACTTCTAAAGTTCTGCTATGTTACACTAAGGAACTAGTTATTTCTCCATAGAGACATATTTTTTTAATGTCCATGGCAATATTCTTTAAGAAGAGATGGGGAGAATATTTATGCTTATGAAATAATCCACCTCTGTATTGTAGCAAAAAAATAATAGCAAAACTGAAAGTTCTGTGTCTTCTCTGCCTCTAGAATTAGTCATGCTATTCAGGTAAAAAGTGTAAATGTTTTTCAATTTAAAAAGAGGAAAACTCTTAGGCTATAGAAACACTAAGCATATAGAAAGCTAGTAAATTTGGTAGAAGGGCTAACACTTACTTTTTGGACCAGTTACTGTATATTTGACATTTATACATAATGAAGTGTAATGAATGAAGGACTTCTACCATGTTTTTTGTTCTACTAGAAATGCCGTCTATTTGAAGGAACTGTTCCTTTCACATTCTATCCATGCAACTCTGTTGGGAGAGGTCAATTACAGGCCCTACCCTCTGGTCTCTGGCTTGTATATGTATTAAAACTGGGTCACTTGGACTTTTCCACTTGTATTTTCTCCCTAGAGCTCAAGGAAAACAGCTCCATTTTCTCTCTGACATGAGGTTGTGAGTGTGGTCCATAGGATTATCCAACTTGAAAAAAGGATCACACACAGAAAAGCACATAGGAAAGAAGGAGCGAGACTCTTCACTTTTCACAATTTGGTTATATCAGTCAATATTTTCATTTTGATTAAATTAATGTTTATTTTTTCTGTTTCCATAATGAAAAAGTCCCAATAAGCAAAATAGTGTGGTTCATAATTAATTTTACAAAACATGCATTTAATAGTTGTTATATTAGTGATAAAAATGAAAGCTAGCTTTTCCAGACATAATTTATTCAAAGAGAATAATACATTAAAATTACTCTTGTAGCCCCGGCTGGTGTGGCTCAGTGGATTGAGTGTGGACTGGGAACCAAAGGGTTGCCGGTTCGATTCCCGGTCAGGGCACATGCCTAGGTTGTGGGCCAGTTCCCCAGTGAGGGCCATATGAGAGGCAACCATACATTGCTGTTTTTCTCTCTCTCTTTCTCTCTCCCTTCCCCTCTCTCTAAAAATAAATAAAATCTTCGAAAAAAAAATAAAAATAAAATTACTCTTGTATACTATCTCAAAGTGCATTGAGATTCCAGAAGAAGGAGTAACGTTCAGCCAAATCAGAGGAGATTTCAAAGAAGCTGTGATATTGGAGCTCATGCTTAAAGAATTTGGAGGATGAGTAGAAAAGGGCAGGAGAGCATCATGCGTAAGTAAATGCAGATGCTTGAGCTACAGGAACGAGTGTAAAAATGTACATTGTATATTTGGGAGAAGGGTGATATCATGACATAACTGGAGCATGAGGAGTCTCTGTGTTTGAAGAGTGACTAGAAATAAAGCTTCACATGGAGATCAGGGATAGATTACTAGAACCCAATGCTTTATGCTAGGGAAATGTAGCCATTGAAATGTTTAGGTTTAACAGTAAGAACACCATTTTATTTTTGAAGGAAAAATTTGGGATGATGATAATTTGAAAAAAGATCAGATTTATGGATGGATTATGAAAGAGAGAAGCTGGGGAGAAAGGTTCCTAGTAGGAAGATCTTACACAAGTGCCTGATAAAGACAAAGGGAGTCCATAATGGATGATAGTCATAGAAATGGGAACATTGACCAATTCAGGATATTCTACATGTAATATTAACACTGGAGTATTCACTTACTGTTGGAATTAGAAAGAGAGGAGCCTGGAACTATTGTTAACTTCTACTTGGTCAAAAGCTAGTAAAGTGTTGACATGATAAGATTTGATTAACTCCTTATGGAAAATGGAACAAAGAGCAAGCAAAGGGAAAGGATGATGAATTCAATACTCAACACTGAATTGCTGTATTACTGAAACTTCAGGAGAATATAGCCAAAGGCAACTGGAAATATGGGACTAGAGTTTAGAAGGGAGATTAGAGCTAGAGCTAATAGGCTAGGGATTTATTAAAGTTTAAGTGATTACAGAATGGAAAGAAATGTGTTTGTTCAGTGTTAACATATAAGATGTGAAGACTGAAAGACTCTAGAGAGTATTAAACTATTTGGGACCAGAATGAAATCAGTGAACATGATTCAAGAAGAATGGCTGACTTTCCAGGAAGGACAATGAATTGAATTCACATTTCTGAACACTTTTCTTTGCCAGCTATGTGTTGGGCACCTCAGCAAATAAAATAACCATATTAAATTATGGAGGAAATTGCTTTGCTACCAAAACATCAGCTCTTCAGAAGTAAAAAGAAAAAAGCTTTTATTACATGTGGTGAGAGCAGAGCCTGGAGAGCAGACCAGCAATTTATACTGCCTGACTGACATCAGATGGGGGAGGAGAGGGCTGTGCCTTCTCATCTGTAAAATCAGATACTGGAAGAGGCTGCACAGCCCTCTGGGAGCTAATGTCCCAGAAAAGGGTCACCCCTGGTGGGCTACATATATTTCACGTGGTTGAAAGAATGTACTGCTCCCAAGAATATCTGAAAAAGATTAAAACACTAAGCAGTCTTCATCACATACTTCAGTATTGTCAGCTGACTTCTTATCGTGCCTCACAAGGAAAGGACTCTGGTATCTCACAATGACTGCAGATTTTCCAGTTCCTAAGAGACCCCAGAACGCTAACATATGAAGATCTTGAGGTGACCTGAACTCATGAGAAGATATAGAGGTCCCCTTTAAAAAGACTCAGCAAAAACACAGAAAAAGACTAAATTGAATAGTAAGAACAGGTAGTTCCTATTGAGGCAAAGTAAATAAAAAAGACATAGAAAAGCTTTAACAAAAAAAATAAATGTAGCCTCTCAAGAAGAGGTGCTTAGAGCATAAAAAAAGCTTTCTGAAATTAAAAAAGCAGGATAATTGAATTATAAAATTTAGTTCAGGAACAGTAAAAGAAGATGGGTTGCTTTAGTGGCCAGAATGAATAATTGAAAAATAAGGCAACAAAAATACAAAAGAAAGTGAAAATCCCAAGAGAAAAGATAGAGTAGGGAAGAAAATTCAAATGCCTACAGGATCTTGGTGGACAATATAATTGTGGGATCAGGTCAACAAAAAGACAACACAAAATGGTATAGACTGTGGCTTACATGAAGAGTCTGTGCCTTGCTTCAGAGAAATTTAGACTGTAGTTTTAAAATATTCAACAAGCCAAAAATAAAGTTGTCTACTAATGGGAATCTGTAGAGTATATCACACTTTGAAGACAACTGATACAAAGAATTTGGTTAATTATAGTTTATACGCACATACACACACACATAGAGGCACGCACTAATGTATTCCCTCCATAGAAAGAAAACATATTTGTTAATTGTTTGCAAAAAAGTTTTTGTAGATTTGTCCATGATTAAAACCTTGTTATAGCCCTAAGAGCATACTTTTGTAAGCTATGTTCTCTAACCAAATCTAATAAACTAGAATTAACAAAAAAAAAACCACTCAACAAATTGAATGGCTTAGAAAATATCCAATCTAAGTTGAATTATATGAAATTGCAGGTATTTTACCATTTTGACCTACAAAAATGGTAATCCATATAAGTCAACTTAATAAAATCCTTCATCAGAAAGACAATAAAAACTTACAATCTAAATTATGTAGAAATTGACAAAAATGGGAACATTTCATATGAAAACAAATGTTCTGATCAGAATAACATTTTGTCTTTTATGAAAAGGAAGAAAATAATTCAATTAAGTATGCAATTTAAGAAATCAGAAAAAATATTTTTTAGCAAAATGCAGCAGAGCTTCTTGTCTAGTATCTTATTAAATAGTCACATTAAAGTTATCTACCTCGAAGACTCCCAGAAAGATACTAACATTTAGTGAAAAATCAATAAGTTATAAAACAAGAAGAAGGTAATAGTATGGGTAACTGTCAGCAGATGAGAAATTTCTAAACTGTCTTGGAGAAAGAACACAGATGAAGGAATAGTGTCTAATGGAGACGAGTGGAAAAATCCCCAGTGCGGAAATTGAGTGGAGGGGTCCACCTGGCCCAGCGAATGGAGCAGAGGCCCCTTGTCGGCACTGTGGAGACAGGGCTGAGAAACGGGGCTGAAGGGGGACTTGAAGATGCCACATCCTAAATGCCTAATGATTAAGTACTTTCTCCTTTTAAATTATTGGGGAATTTCAACTAAAAGGAAACCAAACAAGGTAGGAGAAAAATAAGGCAGCAAAGTATGCCAGGAAGACTTTTGATCTCATTTTTAAACATAAATGGAAAATAGAAGATCAACACACAACTAATAAACTCCTATAGTATTAAGCAGAAATGCTTACTAGATATTCGGAAGAATAATGCAAATAACCCTGTAGTACAATTAACAGGTAATTCACAGAAAATATCTGAATTGTGAAATCGTCCATAAAAATGCTCAACTACACAAGTAATCAGAGAAATTAACACTATAGTGATGAGATGGCATTTTTTATTTATCGTATCAGAAAATGTTTTAAAAGGTTTGTAAGTTCAGGTGAAGGTGTGAGGAATGGGAAGAACTCATGTAGCGAATGGAGAAAGTGGGCTACCTGTCTTTAGTAAGTTATCTGGCAATATCTAAATGATACAATTAGATACACGGGTGCTTCAGCAATCCCACTTTTGGAATCAATCCTCCACAAGAACATATATGAATATTTTTGCAGCATTATTTGTTGGAAAGGGGGTGATAATCAGTATAGTCGTCAAAACTAATGTGTGTTGATCAGTGGGACAGTGGAGACAAGTCATGTCACAAAACCATTACTGAATGATGAAAACATACGTGTGCATCTCTATGTTCTTTTCCTTTTATCTTAACATAAAGAATGATCCTAAAGCCTGCATACCACATTGCAAATATTGATTACTTTGAAAAATAGGATTGATTTAGAGGAAAGGAGAGATAGTGAGTCTTCTTTCGTGCTCTTTTTATACCTCTCTACTGCTTGTTGACTATGGCAAACGGAAGGTTCAGTAAAATGTTGAAAATGAAAAAAGGAAATGAATAAAAACTAAGCAATGCATTTTAGAGAAAGTGGGGAAAAGTTTTAAGGAAGGGGAGAAAACAATATAATGCCAAAGGACAAGAAATGTGAAAAGAAAAAAAAAAGCTAATGTTCTCGATCGGTGTGCACCGCGGAAAGTGGGAGCATGCCTGAGACCGCAGGGAGCCCGGCCTCAGAGGGAGCGTTAGGATGCCGTGTACGGGGAGAGATGTGTGTGGTACAGCAGGCGCACGGGCATCAGAACCGAAGAGGTGTTGTCGAGTCTGGGAGAGTACCGCTTACTAACTTGCACTAAGCATTTTACTTACTCCCAGGCATCATTTTCCTGAATGTTTTATTGATGTTTTTTGTTTATCGAACATCAAGAATTACACACATCAGTTATGTACACAAATTAAACATGGCCATATAAACATCACCTAGTATACCTTAAACTTACATGATGTTCTATGTTAATGATATCTCAATTAAAAAAATCACCCAGGTCAAAGGATGGACCATGACCTACAACCCCAAAGCCTCTGTATGGAGCCTCTTCTTACTCGCTACCTTCCTCCTGCCTCCTGCCACTCAATCTTCAGTGGGCCTGCGTTTGAACTTTATATACATTCAATCACACTGTCTGTATTTTTTTGGTCCTAGTTACTTTTGTTTAAAAGATTCATAGATATTTTGCATATAGAAACACTGGGCTTGTTTCCACTTTTGTGTAATATTCTTGATTATACCAGAATTTACTTCTCCGTCTCAATATTTATAGATATTTGAGTATTTACAGTTTGGAGCTATTATGAGTATTGCTAATATGAACATTATTTACATACTTTTTAGTATGAATAGTTATGCATTGATATATACCCAACAGTGGCATTACTATGTTAGAGACTATGCATATATTCAGAGTCATATAATGTTATCAGTTTTCCAAAATGGTTACTGGTAGTTAAAGACAGGGGATAGTAAATCCCTAGCTGAAAGAAAAGAACACACTACTTTTGCTCTTTTTTCCTAGACTTTTCCTCTGGCTGGGCATTTGTAATTGAAGTTATAACCCCTACTCTCCTAATTGGGGTTTCAGCACATTTGATATTCTATCCTTTAATTCCCTTGGTTGCGATATAGGTACTTAAGAAGACTCTGGCTTCCTCTTTGCTTAACTTATAAAACAATTTGACAGGACAAATACCCACTCTTTTATCACATCCAACAGATTCTGATAATTGAATAGATTAAACCAATCTTTATCTGTAGAGGCAACATTAATCCAATCCTCATAGCAAAAATCGTGAGATCACAAAAAACTTGCAAGTTAGGCTAATAATTAGTTTTATAGAGACATGACACTTTTAGCATGGCAATCTATTTAAAAATTTTAAAATTGTTACTTAATATTAGGACAATTTGAATTATTAAATATAGTGAAGAAAACAAAGATAAATAAGGTTATAGGATCTTTCTTCAAATATCATAACCTCTAGAAGAAAAAAATATGTAACTACACTTATAATAAAAGATAGAAAAATTAAATACCTAAAGGGAAGTTTCCACAAAGTACTATGTTGAGGCAACAATTATTTCTGAATAGTTACACTGTGAAAAGCTTCAATGAAGGGTAGTGTTTGAGAAGGAAAACATAAGGAGATATTATAATAAAAATATTTTAAAATAAGTGAATATAATAAAGAAACCCAATAATAAGAAAAATATTTTTGGAGATGAGAACATCATCAAGAAGGAAGAAAGGTATTCTACTCCAGAGGAAGAGCATAAGTAAACCAATCAAGCTGAAAACTTGGTCCACGTATGAGGAATAGTAGGAAGCTATTTGGATTGTACCTTTTAAATAAACGGATCTCTAAATAAGTCAGGAAAATTATGTTGGCATATTGTATCGCATACTAAGAGCCAAATTTGGGCTTTATAATCAAAGGATCACTTGCATGTGGGGAAGACTGGTGGCCAGGTGACTGAATAAGAGAATATCCTGATTTGCAAGGCAAGAGAGTTTGATCTAGGGCTTTAGCACCAATAAAAATGGAAAACGAAGAACATGGAGGTAAAATCAATGAGTCGTGGAGAGTGACAGCATGTGAAGGCTGAGTCAAAAGGAAGGATTCAAAGATGCCTGTGTGTTCAAGAGCTGGAAATGAAGTGTTAGCTGGAACACTCAAGGAGAGGCTGTTTGGAGAGGAGAGTAGAGTTGTTTTTGACTTGCTGGTTTGGTGCCTCAGGCATCCCTCTAGAGCAGTAATTTTTAGCCCTTTTCATCTTGTGGCACAAATAAACTGATTACTAAAATTCTGGGGCACCCAAAAAATATCATTTTTCCAATCTGACAAAAAAAAGGTATAATTTTGATTCATTCCACTAATTGGCTATTGTGTTGGCTGTTGTCATTGTTTTATGTGACAATTTGAGGGAAAAGAGGTCAGTGACCCTGACTACATCATCAGGTAGTGCACATTTAAAAAATCCTTGCAGCATATCGGTAGAAAATCAGCGATCCAGAGATATTTGTAAATGTGTAAGTCCTGGAACATAAGCACACATTGTAACTGAAGGTGTGTTGTAAAGTGTTCTGTAGGCAAAGACGGCTCAATTAATAAGGATGAAAGCTACTACATGAATGAAGCAATGGAGGAAGAGAAGCCAACCAAGCAATTAGGTCATTTAAAATAGAATAAGACTAGTACAGAGTCCTGTTGCCAGGAAGAGAGAGTTTCAGGACTGAGGAGCTGCTTAACAATATAATAACTCAAACAGTTGTTGAGGAAGAGTAAAACTGAGAATATAGCCATTGACTTTATAAGTAACGATCACACGAGTTCCTTCTAGAAGATAAACGGGAAGCCTGGACAACGAGGTAGTGTGTGAAGCCAGAATGAGCAATTCGGAACAAATTTTGGCGACGACCTATTGTGTTTTCCATCCAAACTGATGAAGTGAACATTCAGATATAATGTCAGAGAGAACTGAACCTGGAGATGTCAGATGAGTACAGGGGGAGTCAAACAGAATCAAGAGATTAGCCTGGAAGCAGAGGTCAGTTTTAAAGGGGGTCTGTAACTGTGAGCTTGGGCAAGGAGAGAGTCCTTAAGACCATACAGTCCCGACATGCATGGAGGTGAATAATCTTCCGTGGGTTGTTCACAGCTACACACATGCCAGGAAGTTGGGAGAAGTGGCAGATTGGTCCAACAAAAGGCTATTTAAATGAATGCTTAAATACCTGGAAAACATCACAAACTGTGCTGAATTGTAGACATTTAGACAATTAAGTATACTTGGAAAACTATTGGTTGACAGAAAACTGCAAGGCGGAGCAATCTTCTGGGAGAGAATTCATGCCAAGTGAAGAAGAAGCCACTTATCCCAAATAGATCCTATAAAACTTTAGTCATAAGAGGAAATAGTGATTCAGGTCATAAAATTATAACTATAACAACTCTTTCACTAAAACATCTTAAAATACCCAAGCTCAATAAGTATGTTGACAGTGTGTTCACAGCGTGAAGGGAGAAACTCCCTCTCATCGCCTAGATACATAACAGGGACAGCACGACCATTCCAGGGCATGTGCATCAGAGGAAATGGCCCGGGCAGGTGTTACCAGGTGGCAGGAAAGACTGTAGATCCTATTGGGCCCATGGCAGTAACTACAGCTTCTATAGTAGCAGCAGGAGCTTCGTGGAAAGAAGGCCCATTATTGAATACATGTGAAATATCTACTAAAAACTGCCCTTCTGTCCTCCCCCCAAAACTAATGTGTGTTCTGGTATGTATGCACACCCATACACATGTCCACAGGTGTTTGTATGGGCAACTCATATAAGAGCTCCTGCTTGATGTAAAAGAATCCTGTGTCAGTGAAATTTGAGTTATTTCTATTAGTGTGCCTTGCTTTGCCTCACAGATTACTCATGCCCAGAGAAATTTAGGTTAGATGTATAATTGAATAAATGTTCCCAGATTTCCCAGCAATTTCTGCAATATAAAAAACCTGGGTTATAAGTAATAACAACTTCCTTTTAAAATTAATGGACTATCACTGCAGCTACTATATGGACTCATGGGCAACACTAATGTCAAACAATGTTAACTGGGTAATCTTGAAAATGAGCTTCAAGGCCAAATATGTTTGAGAAATTCTGGATTAAATAAAATGAACCATATCTGCTTCTTACAGGCTTTCTAGAAGCTTTCAGCTGCTAATTACTGATTGACTCCAAGGGAGGATACATTATGAAGAGTGGCAACACTTTGACAATGAATCCTATCTTCACAGAGCTTTTTATGGTGCTAGTTTCCTACAGAATCTACTGAGATATGCTCCTCTAGTTAACTGTGAACTACTCTGTAGAAAAGACTATGTTATTTTCTAATTCCACCCCCAAAACCTCTAATCAGAACAGAAGAAATAGAAAATGGCAGGAAGATAGAAAATTTCAGAAAGATGGTTAAACATTGGAATCTAACAAAAAGGACAATTAAATTTCAAGAATGCCAAAGGATAAAGAGATTTCCTGCAAATAGTCACCATGAATAAAGTAGGTATGCAAATATATTTGTTAGTTGTATGATATCTTTATAGCAACATTCAAATACCATTTATGGAGATCTTTTTAGTTAAAATATCAATACTCTTCCTGTTGTTTCCTCTTCTCAGAAAGGAGGTATTGTAAAACCAAGACTGATGAAAAGCTGTGTAGAGCTTGGAATAAAATGAATTGTTAATTGAGCACAGTATAGCAATGAGTGGCAAGAGGCATAAATAATGTACTTTTAGAGCCAATAAGTCCATCCAGGAATTTATCTGAAAAATAAATTTATTAAAAGTAAAAGAAGTAAAGAACTCAATGAAGTCATCTTATAAAGAAATATTTAAGGTAAAATTAGAAACAATTTGAATCCAAACTGACATTAACTTGGACTGCAGCTTTGTCTCTGTCTCCCTGTGTGGTCTTAGAAAGGTTATGTAACTTTTTGTAGTCTCAATTTTGTAACACATGAAATGCGTATAATAATAATGATGATCTCAAAAGGCTTTTTTTTTTTGCAAGGATTAAAGATAAAGGTATATGCATATAAAGCATCTAGCCCAGGGTTTCACATAATAATCAATAAAAGGAAAACCATTATAATAGGGGGATGGTTTAATCATGCATGAAAAAAGAAAATAGAATATTTTCTGGTTATTATGAAGACTATATAGAAAAATGGAAAAACTGCAGGTTTTAGTACTAGGTGAAATTTCTAAACTCTATAAACAAGTTTACAAGACATCTTATGTAAAGTAAGTAGTTCAATACAATTATATGTATTCATTGTATTATGTAATCTGTAGTGTTCTCTGTTGAGTTTATACAAACTTTTACTAAAGCTGTGTGGAGCTAAGCTAATCTCACATGAAGACAGTGTGTGCCAGTTGCCATGGCACTGAAGACATCAGTGGTTAGTGAATCAGGAAGCAAGCAAGCAGCATTTGCTCAGTGCCATGCATGAGTTTCACACTCTGACTCTTGCTAGAGTTCAGAACAACTTTCAGCAAGGTAGTGTGAGATTTACAAGATGCTTTCACTTATACTGAGTTTTTAAATTCCCAGGCCAACCCTGTGGCTACGACAGGACAGATATTTCAGAAGGTGGTGACCTGTGACCTGAGGCTGGCTGGGGCGGTGTTTTTGCCAAAGATTCTGTGTGCTCTAAGGTCAAGCTAAGACTAGAAATCACCTCGTAGTTGTCTATTCCGTACTCTTACAGGCTACCTTTCCTACAACAGATTGAAAATGTTTCTGAAATTGCTTATCTAACCTTTCTTCTTATCTGGGGCATGATGTGTTCTGTCCAATATACGGGGTCCAGCAGAAGTAATGCCAGGCCCTGTGGTTGGTAGGGTTAAGTGGATGTCTCATACGAGATGCACAGAGATTTGAACATTTCACCTAAAATGTCATATGGTGTGCTTGGTGTCATATTGTTATGTTACAGAATTACATGGTTATGATTTTATAGTAAAAATCACAAAAGCTCATAAATAGGGATGTTACTTTTGTATCCAAGTACAAATAAGTAAATGCCAATAGCTTTTGCTTTTTAATAAGTGGAATATTCCTTCCCATTTTGGTTTAGCCCATCATTACAACATGAGCAAAGGCATCTTAAAAGCTCTGAGAAGTCTTATTACAATTGAACCTCCTGCTAAGTTTTGCCTAGACTTATGATTCTTAAAAAAGTTGGCCACAGGTTTTTGAAGAAAACATATTATTTTATGAAATGAGAACTTTTTACATGTTAGTTGCAAAAATGCTGGCTTAACCAAGCATTTTCAAACATTCCCTAAAAGTTGGCCAGTAACCTGAGCAAGAACACATTCAGCTGCTGTTTGTTCCTAGTGATTAAGATAGTCCGAAGAGGAAAGTTACCCAGCATGGCTGGAGGGGGCATCTCTAAAGACCAAAGGCTACCTTAGCACAGTGTTACCCTTTAGAGCTCTCAGCTTCTCCATGGTGTGTGTCACCCTGACCTAATGCCACTGCCCTGCCACTGAAAACCTCCTTTGAAGCCAGGCCAGCCCCTAGTTCCCCAACATTGCCACACTTCCCTGTTCCTTCAGAAGATGCAACCGTTTCTCCTTTACTGCAGACCATGTTTCTCTATCTCAAACCATCACCCTTCTTAGTGGACTTTAATGGACACATTGAAGGTTGCTTTTAGAGCCTCTATTCAACTCACAGAGACCCCATTTCTCTGAAAACCACTTCAAAACCTATAAATCTGGGCTGTTGCACACATACGGAGTTTGTTCTTGCACTCCTGACCATGGTCCAGCCGAGGACACACACCTCACCAGCGCTGAGCCAACAGGATTTAATCTCTGAGAAAGTCAGTTAGGACAGAACTGGTGATTTGAATGTATGCATTGAGGCTGACGTGTGGTAGCCCACTTCTCAAAGAAACAGACAGCTGCTTTGCCTGGAGAGAAAATGGAAGCATTTCAAAGAAGCACAACAGAGAATGCAGCCTAGCAGAGAAAGGAGAGAGAAAAGAGGAAAGAGAATTTTTTAGAAAGAGTTGTTTTTTTCTGATAGCTTTCCTCTGGAGCGTGCCCCAGTCCCCAGTGCTTGTTCACATTCTTCTCAGATTGAAAGATATCTCAATTACTTTACAGGAAGACAGTTTATGGAAATGTGAAGTATGTTTTTGTAACCTTTACCGAATATTCTAAAGTAAGAGAGAGTAAAGGTCTCTTGAGGACACATTGCTTCATCTCAGATAAACGACATGGTGGCTGGGGCTCCAGGCAGGTGACAGACTGGTGGGAGAACCTGTTAAGACCTTTCAAATTTTATTGTATAGGCAGCTGCCTTTTCCATCTCTACAGAAACCTGGCTCAGAGTTAGAGAGGATCAGAAATAGGCAGTCCCCTAGCTGCAGTGGGTATGTAGTGTGAACATTCCCAAATACGCTCTTCCAGAACTCAGGTTACGTATGTGAATCTGCATGGCTTCTTTTACTTTAAAATTTTTTTTATTGTTCAATTATAGTTGTCCCCATTTCCCCCCATTCTCTCCCCCTACTCTTCCTATGACCACCTCCCACGTTCAATCCTCCTCCCCCCATTGTCTTTGTCCTTGGGTCCTTTATACATGTTCCTTGCCTTGACCCTTCCGCTTCTTTCCCCTGTTATCCCCTCCCCTCTCCCCTCTGGTCACTGTCAGTTTTTTTCCTTATTTCCATGTCTCTGGTTATATTTTGCTTGCTTGTTTGTTTTGTTTATTAGTTTCCACTTATAGGTGAGATCATATGGTATTTGTCTTTCATGCCTGACCTATTTCACTTAGCATAATGTTCTCAGTTCAGTCCATGCTGTGGTGAAGGGTAGGAGCTCCTTCTTTCTTTCTGCTGCGTAGAATTCCATTGTGTAAATGTACCACAGTTTTTTGATCCACTCATTTACTGATGGGCATTTAGGTTACTTCCAACACTTGGCTATTGTAAATTGCACTGCTATGAACATTGGGGTGCATAGGTTCTTTTGAATTGGTGATTCATGATTCTTAGGGTATAATCCCAGTAGCAAAATCTCTGGGTCAAAAGGCAGTTCCATTTTTAGTTTTTTTAGGAAATTCTGTACTGTTTTCCACAGTGGCTGCACCAGTCTGCATTCCTACCAACAGTGCACTAGGGTTCCCTTTTTTCCACATCCTCTCCAACACTTGTTGTTTATTGATTTGTTTATAATGGCTGTTTTCACCAGTGGTATCTCATTGTGGCTTTAATTTGCACCTCTCTGATGGCTACTGACGCTGAGCATCCTTTCATATGTCTCTGGGCCCTCTGTATGTCCTCCTTGGAGAATTGTCTATTTAGGTCCTTTCCCTATTTTATAATTGGGTTGTTTGTCTTCCTGGAGTGGAGTTGTGTGAGTTTTTTATATATTTTGGAGATCAAACCCTTGTCCAAGGTGTCATTTGCAAATATATTCTCCCATACTGTTGGTTCCTTATTCATTTTGCTGATATTTTATTTAGCCATGCAGAAGCTGTTGATTTAGATATAGTCCCAATTGTTTATTCTTTTCTTTATTCCCCTTGCTCTAGGGGACATGTTGGTGAAAATATTACTGTGTGGAATATCCAAAATTGTCCTGCCTGTGTTCTCCTATAGGACTTCTATGGTTTTGTGACTTTTATTTAAGTCTTTAATCCATCTTAAGTTTATTTTTGTGTATGGTATAAGTTGGTGGTTGAGTTCCTTTTTTTTTTTTTTTTTTGCATGTAGCTGTCCAGATCTCCCAACACCATTTGTTGAAGAGGTTGTTTTTACTCCATATTATGCTCCTGTCCTCTTTGTGAAATATTAATTGGTCATAGAGACTTGGGCTCTTAATTGTGTTCCATTGATCTATGTGTCTGTTCTTATGCCAGTACCAGACTGTTTTGATTAGCATGGCCTTATAATATAGTTTGTTATCCAGTATTGTGATCCCTCCTATTTTGTTCTTCTTTCTCAAAATTGCTGAGGATATTTAGGGTAGTTTTTCCATTTTTCTATCCCCTCCGTACAAGTTGGAGAACTCCTGAAATTGCTATCTCATTCCAAAAGGCTGAAGGAGTTTTCTTTGCAGTTCTTGTGCTGAAATGTATTTTAATTTATTGATTTTAGAGAGGGGGAAAGAAGGGGAGAGAGAGAAATGTTTTTTTGTTCCACCTATTTATGCACCCATTGGTTGATTCTTGTCTGTGCCGTGACTGGAATCAGACCTGCAACCTTGTCATGTTGGGATAATGCTCTAACAAAATGAGCTACCTGGCCAGGGCTTGAGGTGTATTTTAAAATCTTTTAAGCATTACAACTAATCATTGAGGTAATGGTTAGGCAAGAGATGCCATAGGCAGCTTAAGAGACTCAGGATTCCAGGGAAAGTGGGTCAAAGGAATCACCAGGCTTGGGCAGGTGGGAGGAGAGTAACCTGAATGCATAAATAAAGCACTTATATGTCAGGACCTTCAGTTATTTTTCCCTGGATATTTACATACAGATGGAAGCCATTAGCTGGTTCCTATTGATACCAAAGCCCTAGGTGTGCAGGACTCATTATGGTCTTTACTTCTTTGCTGAATTCCAAAATTTAAGGCTCTAATCACATGAGTGTACTGTCCCTTGAAATCTCTGCATTATACTATGCATTGATGTTTAGCTTTCTGTGTGTAGACTTAGTCTCCCAGAATCAAATTATGAGGTATGGGGAGTGAAATATGTATCACTAAATTCTACTTAGAGATATAACCAGTTTGGCCACTGGTCACAACATTATTAAAATTACATAATACTTTCATAATTTCATTCATTAAAATTGTGTGTATTCTTCTCTCTTAGGAATCACAGCTCTACTTTTCCTCTCTACATAGACACACTCGCTGACACACACATGCCGTTTTCCAGCTCCGCAGCCCCAGCCACTGAGGAAAGCTCATCCCATGCCAAAGGCCGTTTTGCAAGGACAGATTATGGGAGAAGCAAATGCACAGGGGCAGCTGTGCCACCTCTTCCCCTCCCCTCATCTATGAAGTTGAGAAGCATTTTGAGAACCCTTAATTTTATCTGTGCTTTTATTTGGAGTTAGATACTATATTAGGTACTTTACTGATATTAATCAGGGACTCTGCCTTAGATTTTTTATTGGATCCTTCCCAGTACCAAGCATCAAGCTCATGAACACATGAATGAATTCTTGAGCCCATTCATATTAAGTACAGGCATCCTCAACTAAGCAAATCATAATCTTTTTTTGGTGGTGGAAGGTCTTGCCTTCAATTTGTAAGACACACAACATCTGTGAAGCAACACTTGCAAAGTATGCCTATGTGAAATTTTATTTTTGTTGACAGGCAAACATAAGGGATGGGGAAGTGAGGAAAGTCAAAGTAATTTTGTATCTTTAGACAAACAGTATTTTTTTCTTTCAGAATCATCAGATCTTTGTCCTGTTTTCTCTCCCTCAGCCATGGAAATGTTTCTCACTCCTCCTTAGCCAGATGCCACAGAGCGAAATTAATTCAGTATTTATTGCAAAGGAAGGTGCTTGCACTACCTAGTTTGATAGCCAGTCGCATGTAAAAGGGTCAAAGAGCTTGAGCAAGCTCCATCCATCAGCTAACTGACATTCCTCAGTGCCGGGAGGAAATGCGCACTGCAGGGGACGCGTTCCAGGGCAAGGATATGACCTGAGGATTTAATTCAGAGCTGCGTGTCAGAGAGAAATGGTAGTAAGAAAGTATAAGAGAAGGAGAAAAGGAGCATTCATTAAAAACCAAGGCTTTTCCAGGCTGTCTTAACTAAATTGTCTCCTAACATGTCAAAAATGTGAAAGAGAAGAGAAATCAAACTTTCAAAGGGCTCTGAAATAGTACCTTCGTCAGCAGAACACTATGAACATTGAAGGGGAATGTAGCAGACAGGGATGCTTTAAATGAATAATGAATTTGTAGCATGTGTGATGAAATGTTTTATTACTTTTATGGTATTTTGGAACAAAGGGCTACTTATCAAAGCTTGTTTTTAATAGTCTGGCAAGTCCATTGCATGACAGAGGAGGAAAATGATTCAATAATCCTAGACTCAATTATTTTTTTCTTTGAATTCGCTTTGACCCGCTTTGAAATTCTTTGGATATTTTCAAACTCCTGGCTATTCTTATGTCATAATGAAAAGGAGCTCTGAGAACTTAATCCTACTGGATACAAAAAATAAATAAATGAAGAAGGAAAGACAGTAATGATTTCAACAGGGAAACAATGAAGGAAGAATATGCTTCAAAGGGTGGTAACTTTTTGTGATGTTCGAGTATCGTGTGTGGAGTTTGAGGGCAGTCGTAAAGAATGTGGCACGAGACACTACGTCCTGGCACTAGGAGAGTTACGGAACCTTGGCACTTGCGCTGATGGTGAAGCTGGGTCAGAGGCTAAAAGCCGGCTCTGCAGAGATGGGTTGTGTTGAAGCCTCGGAGGACTTTAAGGTTCTTCAGTACGTGAATGCCTCTAGACAGGATGAGTGTGTTCCAATCCACCCACCTCCTCCGCTCTTACTGCAGTGCCAGATCCAAGTGACTTCGCACATTTTTATAACCTGTCCTCTGAATACATTTGAGTTTGTAATTCCCGATCTAGCCCAAGGCTCCTATTTTTTAATTGTAGTAACCAAGGCCTAAATGGAACAAGTGTTTTTCAAGACTGTCCAAGTGGAGACAAAATGAGAGGTAGAACACCAGTGAACTAATGTTCAGCTGTGAGTATAATATGTACAGGTCCATAATGCTTTTTTCAATCATTGTGAAAAGTAAGAGTTTTTTTTTTTAATTCAGTTAGATGAAAAACCTGTCCTGAACTATAGCCTATTAGTGAATTATTCATATTTTACTACATATATATTTATAATAATGTGTTTGATTATAGATATGCTTATAATATATAATATACATTTTGTTTTTATATTTCTAAAACATAAAATATATTAAATTTTGAAATAGATCTAGCAAGCACCAAATTTTAAGTAAAGGACTTTGCACAAGACAAAGAGAGAAAGAGAGAAAGAGAGAGAGTGAGAGAGAGAGAAGGCTCTCAATAAAAACACCATACAGATTTTCTCTCACCAGTGGGGATCCATAACTGTATAACCCCTGTTGGGTAAAGTGCCTTTAAGATGGCCCTGTGCTAGCTCAGCATAACTCACATCTGGTCCACAGAAATCCTACAAGTATCCCCCACCTTGACTAGTACTGATATTGCAGACTGGTCCCAGCATAGTCACCTTATTTAGCCACCTGGTAGAGAGTTCTAGCTCTCTCATCATCACTTTTATCCAGGTACATGCCAGATATCAGCCCACTGTGCCCCCAGATCCATATGTCAGCTGTTGTGTATTTTCTTCAGTCTGGCCCCTCTCCCATTCTGTGTGAGGTTAGGAAAAGGACCCTACCCTTTCCCCAAGGGAGAAGACTTAACATTCGTAGAATACTGACAACAGTCTCCAAAGGACTTTTTTTTTTAAACATTGGACTGTTTTTTTTTGTTTGTTTGATTTTTTAAGATTTTATTTATTTAATTTAAGAGAGAGGAGAAGGGAGGGAGGAAGAGCAATGTATGGTTGCCTCTCACATGGCCCTCACTGGGGACCTGGCCCGCAACCCAGGCATGTGCCCCGACTGGGAATCGAACCGGGACTCTGGTTCCCAGTCCGCGCTCAATCCACTGAGCTACACTAGCTGGGCTCCAAAGGACTTTTTTTTTTTTTTTTAAATTGTTATTGTTGTTCAATTACAGTTGTCTGCATTTTCACTTTCCTACAACCCTAAGTCTTTTGTACCCTCAAGATAAACAAGTCATCAAGAGTTGAAAAGAATGATTTTAACATAATCCTCAGCAAGTGATGCATAGAAAGTTAGCATTTTGCTGTGAATATGGAGTTTCTGACACCTATTGTCTTGTGACACAATCACATCTGAGACACAAGTGTCATGTTGGTATCCAATTACATGGAAATGTTTCTCCTCTCTCTCTCCCCACATACACCCTTTCACACACATGCCCATACATGTACATAGTACATGCATAATGCTATTTTAAAAAGTCCTTGTATTTCATTAATTTCATGTTGAAAGTAAATGTCTTTATCTTTGTTTTACTAACGAAAATATACTATGCAGTAAAAATGTGTGGGAAATAAATTTTATTGGTATTTCTAATACATCAGTATATTTCAGGTTATATTTCTGTTAGCTTGCTGGACAATTAGTTCATTGATTCTTTCATTGAGTCAAAAAATAGCTGTGTCTGTGTGAGCAACTTAGGGAGTATGAAAACTAATAAGACATTGTCTCTGTTCTCATTGATGCCATAATGTTGTTATACAAATGCATCTAATTACCCTAACGAGTGATTCATACTGCGAAAGCAACATGAATAATGCATTAAGGGAGGACAGAGGACAGGAAAGAGTGGGGCCTAGAGGAGTGGAAGAAACTAGGAGGGAGACCCCCAGGGAGTGATATTTGAGTGAAGCTATTCCTGGCAGGGAACCTTGAACTGGGTGAAAGAGAAGTGTCTTCAGGGACGGTACGGGAAGATGTGCGGACGTGCACAGAGTGCGGCATATCTGAAGGGAGTTGGTACCTGCTACATTTGCTGCTTGCTCCTATATACCAAGCTTCAAACTAGATACATATGTTACTTTTCTTTAGTTCTCCACTTGCCATTCAAAAAATGGAGAGTCAAAGTGACTAGTTCAAATTAATGTTTTTCAAAATCCAGCACCTTCTATGTATCACACCTTCTGCTAGACTCTAGACTGAGTGAAGAACTCATTTATAGCTAACTTTTGTTGGCCCAAAAAGAGTATAAGCCTGTTATTTAAATGTAAGGATGTAACAACCTGGTGGAACTTGTAACCTGTAGTTTTGTAAAATATAAAAATTAAATTTGGAAATTTTTCCCATCATCATTAGATTGTTTTAGTATGACAGTAGATGGCATATATAAAAATAATTATTAGCTCTCAAGATCTCCCATAGACAGCAAGTAGTCTGATAAAACATAACCAAACATTTATATGTCACATGATAGTTATATTTGCAATTCTTCTGTGAAGCATAATCAAAGGAAGAAGCAAGGATAAATAAAACCCAGTTCTGGAGGAGATGTGGATATGAAGAGGGTTTCCATATTTCTAGGAGTACCTTGTGGGACTGAACCAGAGTTCCAGTTCATAAATGGGATACTTTTGAGGTAGCTTGGAAAGGCAGATGGAATAACAGATGCCTGAAACAGGGAAACTGTGGTAGCAGAGTAGGGAAGAAAATTGTCCCTAGAAAAGCCCATTCTTCTCTTTTCCTTGGCCATTGGAGGCAGTCCCTGACTTCATGCAACTCCAGAGATTTAAAAAAGGTGCACCACCGTGATCATAAAACGGGTGCTACTTACTTCATCATCAGTGGGCCAGGATCTGAGTGGGGGTTCAGTCCAAGGACTGGCAGCTTTTCATAAGCAGTTGAGATCTTTGAGATCTTCAGTCCTTTGATAGCTCCACTGAGGAAGAAACAGAAAAGAAAGTAGAATGGATAATTCAATCATTCAGGGTGTGTGTGTGGTGCCTACCATGTGCCAGGTCATCATGGAGTGCTTGTTTTCATCCTGATCCCAGTGAGCTGTTGACTTTAATTTCTGCTTAGAGGGATTTGAAGGTGAGAGAGACTGTAGTAGTGGATATCAAATAAATTATTAATCTTCTTTTATACTAATGCATATATACATGGCATATGCATTTCCCATAAGCCAAAAGAAAAATGCTATGTGCCATTTGTTCAAAACACTTTTAAATTAAAAACTCAATATAGCTGTTACCCTTTCTATGAAAACTTTAGTATTAAAATTGTTTTTTGAGATTCTTCTGAAGGGACCATGGGAATTTTCCTTAAGTATGCAAATGAGTACTTTTCTTTTCTAAGTAATTTCTCAAGAACTAGAATTTTAAGACACTCATAAAAGTCTTTAGAGACATTCTTTATAAATTAAAAATCAAAGAAAAAAACTGATGCCATTAGGAAGATGATTATTTTGTCAGCAATTCTATAAATTCTGCCCTCCTGAGGAGGATCAAAATATTCATTCCAGATTGCTCCCTGAGGAAATCAAATCATATGCTCCCCACGGTGATGGGGAAAGATGTCAGACCCCATGAAAACTCCCTAGTGTTAAAAAATACACACTTACATTTTTTTCCCTAGTGGCATGTTGCATTTAATATGTTGTGACATTTTGATTGGAGAAGCAGAGTAGTTCTCGTGCTTTCCTGGCTTTTTGTTGTTGTTTCTAGGTAGTAATGAGTCTCCTTAAGGGAAACAAAGAAACAAAATATGACCAGTCATTCACAGGAACAACATTAATTATTTAAAAAATGCAGATCTTAAAAAAAAATAAATGTAAGTTTCTCAGCGATAAACAATGAAAGCACTACCTTTTCCCAACTCTGCCTGTCAGGGCATGAGGGAGGTGAAGGGTGAAGACAGAATGATTTCACTTTGTGTGGCTGTGCCCTCTCTGGGACCGTCATAACGATTTGCCATCAGGAAGGCCAGTTATAAAAACTGGCAGGAATATGATTGCATTTAAAAAAACTTAGTCCAAATTAGCAATACCAATAGCAGATAAATCTTCCAGAGTTGCTAGTTAGAAGCATAGGATTGGAAAGAATTCTAACCGAGACGCTTTACTGATGTAGCATTCTTCCCACCACCTCCCGATCACATCGTGGTATGAAATCAATAGATTTAGTCAACATAGCAGTGGACACTTTCTTCGGTAGGTATTAGGGGGACAGTGTTGAGTGCCAGAAAGTTCTTCTGGCAAATTGAAATGTTGTTCGCTATAACATGTTTCCTTTCTTTCTGGTTTTGGAAGAAAGTAGAATAAGCCACTCTTCCTGAGAACACTGGAAAATAGTAACCATGTAACCCTCGGATCTTTGCTTCTTTAGGCTAATCTGCCGTGCTTGGTTAAACTTTCCTTATAATACGTGGGTGTTAGAGACTCCTCACCTTTCTGGTTGTTTCACTCTATTTAGTTTAGTTCTTCTTTAGTTTATTAGTATCTCACCTAAATCATTTGATTTCTGTTAATGTCCAAAAAAAGTCAGATATGTCATAAGACCCTCCTTTATGTACATGCGTGTGACTTTAAATAGATACATATGACTCAATAGATATATAGGTACATAAACAGATATACATATCTTTCAAAGATATATACACATATATATATATATATATATATATATATATATATATATATATATATACACACACACACCTTTTAAATATATGTGTGTGGGGTGTTTGTGTACATATATAAAGATTAAACACATAGAACACCTCCTAACAGAAGTAGATATATGGATGCTTAGTTTTGGGCAAAAGAAGGAATAAGCAAAAAGACAAGTATGTGAGAAGAGGTAGAAATTTTAAGTTTTAGATTTGATTTTTTTTCACCAACTGATGGTGGCATCTTGGCCAATTCGTCCATTACTGCATGACTGAGTTTTTATAGATGCGAACTGAAAGGCTGGATGGCATATTCTTATATCAGTGTCATATGTCTCTGGGGTGGGCTAATGGCTCTGAGAGGTATTATTTTGGCGATGTATTTAGGCCAAGCCACATGCAATAATCAAAAGTAGAATGAGAATAAAGAATTCCAAGTTGATAAAAAACAAACAAACTTCAAGATGTTTTTAATTTAAATTATTTTAAAAAATCTAATTTTTAGCCCTGGCTGGTGTAGCTCAGTGGATTGAGCGCGGGCTGGGAACCAAAGGGTGCCGGTTCGATTCCCAGTCAGGGCCCATGCCTGGGTTGCAGGCCAGGTCCCCAGTGAGGGCCATGTGAGAGGCAACCATACATTGCTGTTTCTCTCCCTTTTTTCTCCCCCCACCCCCGTCCCCTCTCTCTAAAATAAATAAATAAATAAAATCTAAAAAAAAATCTTATTTTTATTAATATATGCATTTAGCCACTTAGCAAATCAAGTCTAAATGTTTTATTTTGAAATTCTGTTTACAGGAATTAGAATGTGTATTTAAATACCCAGACAGAGCTTTTCCAATAGAATCTGTTAGTGTTCAGAATATCTGACCACCAGAGATCAAAGAATGAGTTAAAACACAAGATGAATTAATTCAATATGAAAACAAATGTCCAGTGAAAAAGTCTAATTAAAGTGTAACACGACCAAATGTAAAAGGCTCTGATATAAACAGACGCAATGCAAGAGCAAAGTCAATAGACTAATAGCATTGCAGTTGATTAAATAAATGGCTTAACACCTCCAGAAGCTACAGAATAACAGTACTAAATTACACAAGGACAATCGTTTTAAAATGCCTCTGTATCTCATATTGCCCAAATCATCCATGACTGCAACATTGTTATTCTATCATAAATTAATAAATAGTGTCAAAACCTGTGCAATTAAAATTGGGTGGTAATGCCAAATTATGATAACAGCTTTGGGTACAAAAATCATTTGTATCATCAGTCAATGCTGTTAGCTATGGAAAAAAAAAAGGTTGACACTGTATTCAAGATAATTGCTTCAATTGTTAATACCATCCTAATTGGAAGTAAACAAGATCGAACGAAGGCGATCAAAGGTACGGAATGGCAGGGGTGCTGAAGTGAAGAAGAATGGTACAGAACCATGAGTACGAATCATCGCATAGTCTATTTTAAAAACCTGATTAGCTAAAATATGCAAATTAGAAGAAGTCACAGCAAGCAATGAATTATAGAAACAATTTGGATAGCTGGATCAAGAAAATATGAATGATCCCTGCTGCTGGATGCACTCACGTACCATGGGAATCAGCTTGTCATCAGAATGAAAGTGGAACTTACAGTCACTGATTATGAATCTTGAGATTTCCACTTACTATCTGCGTGACCTTGGAAAAATTGTCTCCCCTCCAAAAGGCACACTTTTCTCAATTTTATATTGGATGGTGTCACTGTCTCTTCAAAGGGTTGTTCAAATGTGATCTCATATGGCAAAGCAGTTCTAGTCTTTACGATGACAGTCAAATAATGGTTCATCACTATTTCCTTGAAAGTGTTCTGTGTGATTGTCTCAAACATTACCTATACCCAACCCAGGGGCAGTGGAATAGCAAAGCAGGGGCCAAGGCTGTAACCCTGACACACAGGACTGCAATCCCCAAGGTCTCAGCCACTATGCAGTGTGCAGGTCAGCTGTTCTGCCCTCCTTAGGCCCAGGAGGGGCTCTGGGAATTTAAAATTACTCTTCAACCAGGCAGTGAGTGACAAATACCATATGATCTCACCTTTAACTGGAACACAATCAACAAAAGAAAAAAGCAAACAAAATATAACCACAGACATTAAAATTAAGAACAGTTTAACAATAGCCAGAGGTGAGGGGCAGGGGACAGTGGGGAGAAGGGTTTTCAGGAACTACTATAAAGGATATATGGACAAAACCAAGGGGGAGGCTGGAAGTAAGGGAGGGAGGTGGGTTTGGTTGGGGTGGAAGGGAGTGGTGGGTGGAAGGGAGTGGTGGGGGGAAAATGCAGACAACTGTAATTGAACAATAATAAAGTAATTTATAAAAAATAAAATTACTCTTCAATAATTCCGTCACTACCAGACTCCTGTGTAAGTGTAATAGAATAATTAAGTAAATGATTCCCCCACAATGTGGAGACACAACCTGTAGGTCAGTTAATACCGTGCGCGTAATTATTATGCCTGTACACAGGAACTAACACAGCAGGGAGGGAACTAGTTAGCTCTCTTTGGAATGTTCTTTGTTTGTACCCTGCCACTAATTCCTACAGTGTGGGATTAACACACTTAGATTCTAAGAGTAAGTAAATGACAGATAGACTTTAAAAAGCATATTTTTGTGGTTTATATTTTTCTAAACATAAATTTTGAAATGGCCAGATAAATCTTGTAGTGTTCTAAATTCTGCCATCAGCTTATTTAATATTTCTCCATTTTCTTTACAAACAATAAGAATTTACTTATTCTTGTGATAAATTACAAGTTCATTCTGTAATATTCTAGCATATAGATATTTTCATTAAGTGACTCTTTTTATTATTCTAAGAATTATAATAGCCATCCACTCATGCAAATTACTATGTGAATTATTCCATGTAATGTGTTCCTATATTGAATTCTACTAAAGGTAATTTAGTCAATTAGATTACTAGAAATAGATGATGGATTGCTACCAATAAGATGATCCAGGAGTTAATTCTGAGAGGAAGAGGTAACATAGAATGTATATATCTAGCCCTGGCTGGCATGGGTCGATGGACAGAGTGCCAGTCTGTGAACCAAAAGGTCTGATTCCGAGTCAGGGCACATGCCTAGTTGTGGGCCCAGTTTCCAGATGGGGGTGTGAGAGAGGCAAGTAACCGATATATCTGGTACATTGCTGTCTCTCTCGCTCACCCTCCTTTCCTTCCTCTCTCTCTAAAAGTAAATAAATTAGATCTTTAAAAACAGAATATATATATTTATGTTAATCAATAATGGCATTGTTTGGCATTAATTGTTTAGAGATACCTAGTAAACAAAAGTAAATTGCAATTTAAAAACCAAATGGTACTTTTGCCTTTTACATAGAAAATTTTCTCAAAAATAAAATCTCTTTATTTCTAACTCTTTGGATTAAATTATTTATGTATGCAAACAACAAATATTTATGAGTGCCTGTGTTTGGCATTACATTAGAAATTTTGGAGAACACCCTTTTACCTTCAGTTTACTAATCTACTAGTTGGAGGAGCATGACATAGATGAAAATATCTATGAAAATTAAATATATCCATAATAATACCTTTGCACAGTGCTAGATGATTCAAAGCCAGATATTTTCCAAAGATATATTCACTTTTGTGAATATAATTATTTGACCATTGTGAGCAGTAATTATCAGTGGACAGATATTAAATGTCATTAAAGAAATGCCATGATTCAGAAGATAATTCATTGCCAAATAAGTGGTATTGGCAAATAGTGCTCCGAGATGAAGGAAGGGATACAAATGATGGTGCCTATCAGAGGAATGGAGGATTAAGTTGGACCAGCTGGTTTGTGGGAAAACAAATTCATGTTTAGGCATAGTGAGATGAAGTTTACAATGATGGTCTTAAAACATGCCATAGAAAACACCTGCAGGTAATAATATGTGTTCATAAGATGGAAAAATGAGCAAAGGGAAAAGAACATGAATAGGCAACTCACAAGAAGAAATTCAAATTGTCAAGAACATACTGTTTGTTTCCAGAAGGAAAAAAATAAAAAAAAGATCTAGGAGACTGATGAAAATAAGGACATAAAACAGAAAATGAGGTAGTTAGATATGTACAAATTATTTTTAAGGCATCCACATAGGAGGGGCATTTATATAAATTGTGACAAATTGGTCTGTAATGGGGACAGTTGAAATCATGAGTTACGAAAGATATTGTAACAATAGCTATTTCATTGGTACATTACAATGGCCATTGTAAATAGTCCACTAATACTGTAGCAATGGTAATTTTGCAAATATAGTAATAAGCTAAATAATTGAGTGGGTGCTGGGGTAAAAGGGTCCATTGCAAGAGGAATGGAGTAGAAATATAATAATTTATTCAAATCATTGCAGCTAAAGAAGAATGCAAAAACTAAAAGGGCAATACCATTTTGCCACCAATTTTTTTTTTTTAAAGCTAAAACCATGTTCATGGTGGGTGAGAGTAATCCTGTTGAGCCTTGTTATGCTCTGGAGAAGCCTGCCTGAAGGTAAGTATTGCCCAAAAGAGTTAGAAAGTTAGAACTTTTTTTAGAACCTTCTCATTATTCTGTGGCCAGAGATGCCTGTTATGAATAAGTACACTCTTCCTTAAACCCTACCTTAACAGGAAGACATGCAGGCGGTTGGAGAAATATTAGTAAATACTATATCTGTGTTACATTTGAATTCCAAATCTGTTACAAAAATCAGTCCTTTTTTTATTTAAAAAAAATAGTTGGAGCTATAAAATTGCATGAATTTTCCAAAAAGAGGGGAGATAACAAAGAGTCAGAATTTAACTTTGTAAAAATAAAGGCTGAAAAAAGTGGAAGTGAAATAAAAATTCTAATCAGTTAAAAATAAAGGGAAAAATTGTAGTAAGAAAAAAAAACACTAATAAAAAAACAAGAGCTTCAAAAGTTGTTTGCGAACAGCAAACACATGAGTGCAGAATGGCCAGACAGAAGGAGAAAGGAGGCACTAGCCATACCTATAGGTCACCTTGGATGGAAATGCTGACTGAACTGTCAGTATTTCTTACTTTTTCCACCTTTAATATGCTCCCATTTCTGAAGGTGTTGGGATATATGAAATATACTTAAAATGTGTCAGCTGTTTTTACATCTCCAAGTTTTCAGAATTACCTTTGTCTTACAAAATTGGGTGAGACAAATTCTCAAAATTAGAAATAAGGAAAAATTAGCAATGAGGAAAGATAGAGGAAAGGGTTTATATTAGAGTGCTGCTGTCCCATAAGTAAATTGATGAAGCCCATTTCCAGGACTGCGTGAACTTTATTGGGATGTGCTTTAGATTATTTTACCCCATAAAAATAATGACTGTTCAAATCAAGGATATTGGCATAACAGTTTGCTCTGATTATTAGTCTAAAAGCTGAATTCAGTGTAGGGGAGGGAGTCTACTGTTAAAATCTTTAATTACCTTAAATACTACATTGATGAAGGCCATCTATAATTGCATTTAGAATTCATGCAGTGCTCAAATCTTTTCAAAAATATTTTATTCACTACCTTAGTGTTGTAGAAATTCTAGTGTTTCCACAAACATTGCTACATTCGTCCTTCCACTTTTAAAATTTCTAACTGATTGCTGTATAAAAAGTATATAAAACCCGCCCGTCTGGTGTAGCTCAGTGGATTGAGCGCGGGCTGGGAACCAAGAGGTCCCTGTTCGATTCTCAGTCGGGGCACATGCCTGGGTTGCGGGCAAGGTTCCCTGTGAGGGCCATGTGAGAGGCAACCATACATTGCTGTTTGTCTCTCCCTTCTCCTCTCTCTAAAAATAAATAAATAAAATTTTTAAAAAAAGTATATAAAACCCACATAATTGTAAATTTTCTTATTGCTAAATCAAGGTTCTACATATACCTTTTGCCTGTAGCAGTTTTTTTTCCTATCAGCTTTGAAGACTCCTCCAGGCCTTAAGAACGTCATTGGTTAAGAACCAAACTTACTTTTAAGGATGAAAAAGGAGCTTACATTTCAGTTGTGTCTGAAACTTTAGAGGACTATTCACAATTTTAGTCACATATTTATTATAATTGATAATCATGCTTTTAAGAGAGAAAATCCTTGTATGGATTTAAGGGTATTGGTATATATCATTTAGTGTTTGGGGAAAAAATGAATGGAATAGTCTCAATAATCTCATCATTTCTGTAGAGAACAGCCCACTACAATGAAATGCAAAGTTTTCTCTACATTCATCCTTCTAGATTCCTTAAAATTTGTCATGTGTAAACTTAACATGATGAATAAACCATGTACTTTTGACAAATGAGTAATTTTTGCTGTTAAAAACACCATAAACGTTATTAGAGAATAGTGGTGCATTTGTTAAGGAAAGGGTGTATTTGGAAATGCTGAGTATTATCAGAGGAAGACTTGTAATGGGGTATAGGGTGAAGGGTGCCCAGGAAAATAGGAGAAAACCTCCATGGCCTATGGTTTGAGGGGAGTGGGGGGAGTGGATGATACTGTTTAAGATACTTTTCATAACAAAGGCAAGATAATGGTTGTACTACCACCTCAGACCAGGTGGACATGACTTTCAGAGTGTATCCTGACTCATGATATAGCCAGAGGAGGCAGAGGCCCCTGGATCACTGAGTCACATTTGCCCTGACTGGGGATGGCAGCTGAGAAAATGTCAACTATACAGAAAACTGGTAAATGTAGCTCATTGTGGGAGGAATTAGAGCTGAGGTCACACAGGAGGATCTGGTGAGAATTTAAACTAAGGAGGGGCAGCCGTGAGGGGATTTGCCATGCAGGTTGGAAGAGTGTGGAAGAGCCATGCTGCTGGCACAGAGATAGGAGCCATGCAGGTTGTAGGAGCTGGGCCCCATGGGTTAGTAAGAAAGTGAGCATGCTGCACTGATCATACCTGCTCTAGCTGACTCTGAAGACTCTGCCTTGCAAGATGATGACCAGCTGCCTTGCAAACCTGGACTCTATCTGAACTCGGGATTTATGCCTTTCCTGGACTTCATTATGATCCAGTGCACCATGGCACATATACTCTTCAACTATTACACAGAGGTTGATGACCACATACCCTGAATCCTGAAGAAGAAAGCTGCTGCATGAACCCTGGCTGTTGTGGCTCAGTGGATTGAGTGCCAGCCTGAGAACCAAAGGGTCACTGGTTCAATTCCCATTCAGGGCACATGCCTGAGTTGTGAGCCAGGTCCCCAGTAGGGGGTTGCTCAAAGGCAACTACACATTGATGTTTCTCTCTCTTTCTCCCTCCCTTCTCCTCTCTCTAAAAATAAATAACTAAAATCTTAAAAAACAAAAGAAGCCCGGCTGGTGTAGCTCAGTGAATTGAGCGCGGGCTGGGAACCAGGCGGTCCCGGTTCGATTCCCAGTCGGGGCACACGCCTAGGTTGCAGGCCAGGTCCCCAGTGAGGGCCATCTGAGAGGCAACCATACATTGCTCTTCCTCCCTTCCCTCTCCTCTCTCTAAAAATAAATAAATAAAATCTTAAAAAAAAACAAAACAAAAGAAAACTACATGAGAACGGTAACTTTTATACCTTCCAGAGAGACTGGAGAACTGTTTGAGCAGCTGGCTAAAGAATATGGGGAACTATTGGGTTTGCTCTTGGCTTATAGCCTTTTTGGAGAACAAAGTGCTGGGTATTATGGGAAAGGAGGGCTCCAAGCATAAGTTCTCTGAGTCACCCCAAAGTTGGAATATTGTAAATCACAGGTGGCAAACACAAGACCCGCGGGCCGAATCTAGCCTTCTACTTTGTTTTACCTGACCTGGCGGCAGCTCTGAGCTCTCGCTTAACTGTCAAGGAGTAGTTACATTTACACAGTCCTAAAATTACATTTGGCCCTTTGAAGGTAACCATGAGGCTGATGTGGCCCCCTGTGAAAATGAGTTTGACACCCCTGTTCCTCCCAGTGTTAATTGTTGGGTCATTCACCAAGGAGCCGTGTGGACAGGCCCCTGTCTACTCAGTGACAGAATGGCAAAATAAAAATTTCTGTTTCCCAAGCAAGTCCGTAGTATTGAGTTATAAAATCACAGGACTCTAAAGTCCTTGAAAATCTAATTATTTGGTAGAATTCCCTTGGGAAAAAAAAAAAAAAAAATATATATATATATATATATATATATATATATATTTTAATTACTTTTTTCATTTCTTTGGCTTAAATTCTTTTGAACTGGAAAAGTCTCCATATATAACTTTTTTACTGAGAATGAAGTGAATTATAATATATAAATTATTTAGAGTAGTGCCTGGCCCATAATTAGCATTGTATTGGTATTTAGTATCTGTATAATGTTATTCAGGGATAGGGCTTTATTTTACATATAATTCTTTTTTTCTTTTACTTTTTTATTTTTATTTTTTATTATTTTATTGTTGTTCTAGTACATTTGTTTCCCTTTTCACCCCACCATGACCCTCCGACCTACCCATCCTGCCTCCTACCCTCAAACTTACCCTCTTTGGCTTTGTCCATGGGTCCTTTATACATGTTCCTTGATGGCCCTCCCCCCCTATTTATTTCCATTATCCCTCTGCCACCCTCTCTGGTCACTGTCAGTTTGTTCTTTATTTCCATGTCTCTGGTTGTATGTTGCTTGCTTTTTTGTTTTGTTGATTAGGTTCCAACTTATAGGTGAGATCATATGGTATTTGTCTTTCACTGCCTGGTTTATTTCACTTAGCATAATGCTCTCCAGTTCCATCCATGCTCTTGTGAAGGGTAGGAGCTCCTTCTTTCTTTCTGCTGCGTAGTATTCTATTCTGTAAATGTAGCACAGTTTTTTGATCCACTCATTTACTGATGGGCACTTAGGCTGTTTCCAACACTTGGCTATTGTAATTTGTGCTGCTATGAACATTGGGGTGCATAGGCTCCTTTGAATTGGTGTTTCAGGATTCTTATGGTATGATACCAGCAGTGGTATTGCTGGGTCAAAAGGCAGTTACATTTTTAGTTTTCCAATTCCATACTGTTTTCCACAGTAGCTGCTGCACCAGTCTACATTCCCATCACCAGTGCACTAGGGTTTCCTTTTCTCCACATCCTCTCCAACACTTGTTTGTTGATTCGTTTATGATGGCCATTTTGACCAGTGTGAAGTGATATCTCATTGTGGCTTTCATTTGCATCTTTCTGATGCTGAGCACCTTTTAATATCCAATTATAAAATGGGCAAAGGACCTGAACAGACACCTCTCTAAGGAGGACATATAGAGGGCCTAGATACATATAACTATTTTTTAATCTAGAATAGTACTTCATACTGAACAGCATGAATTGGACCCAGAGAAACTCATGCTTTCCTTGTAGTTTTATTTACAGGCATGATACTTTTGGGTCAATAATCAAAATGATAATCGTTTAACTAAAAGTATTAGGGAGGCCTCTTTCACTTAGCTGAACTGTTCAGGAAATTGTTCAAGTCATTTAGCAGGTTTAAGAGTCAGTTTTATTTGTCTGCAAAATGAGTTGGTTGGATTAGATAATATACAATGTCTCCCAATTCTACATTTACTTTGAGAGGCAAATTACATTTTCAGAGAGATATTTTTAGTGAGAATTGAGGACATACTAGAAATTTCTCTTGTAAAGAGGCCTCAGACTGCAAGGACGTGTACAATACCTACCATCCCAATTTTCCGGTGAGCTTCACATTTCTTGTAGAGTGTTAGTTCATTGTAGGCCCTGATTTACAGAAACCTCATTCTTTGATGTCAGAAAAGTCCAGGTACTGTCGTAAAGAGGTAACTAACTTTGTGTGACAAGAGCTCACTCTTACCTCTGTGATTTTAGTTCTCCGTGTCCTTTTGAATCATCTTCAGTGACTGAATTTCCTGTGAGTATTAATGGGCTTTAGAAAGATATTGGTGTCATATCCAAGGTGGCCTTAAGGGTACCAACAAGCTGATGGGTTTCCAGAAGTACAGTCACTCCCTGAATTCTTGGCACACTGTGATTTCAGTTCAAGATTTTATTTTCTGTTATGATCCAGTATAATGTCTGTCTGAGAGCTTCAGGGAGGTAGTGAAAAATATAACAACTACGAATTTTGAGGAGATAAACGAAAATAAAAGTATTAGATTTCCTTTAAATTTTTTTATATCCACTTGAAAGACCCTAAGCAAAAAGAAAAAAAAAAAACAGATGTATAAATTAAACCCTGTACATCTACATAATCTTACATGAATGCTTTTCTATCCCAAATTTGTTTCTAGTGATAAATTGAACAAAGAAAGATAGCTTGTTAGCTAAGAGAAGGGATCAGCAAATCATAGCCTGTAGGTGAAATACAGTCTGTGGTATACCTTAATAAATAAAGTTTCATTGAAACACAACAATGTATTCTCTGTGATGGTTTTTGTATTCTAAGCCAGCATTGGGTGGCTGCAATAGATACTGTGATCCCACAAAACCTAAAACATTTACTCTGGGCCCTTTTCAGAAAAAAAATTCACTGATTCCCTAGGCTCAGAACTTTGCTTTGGTTTTATGACATGGGTCTGAGGACTTAATGTTACATCCAGGATTAGATACAGAATCCCAGGGAACCTTATTTCTTCCAAGGCTATTAAAATTATTGCCAACATTATGGTTAATCACTAGTAAACAAATGCTAACTTTTCTTATTTTAATTCCAACTTGTAAATAAAATGCAGTCAAATCCTTTCCATAGATAACAGTATATCACTTAAAATATGAAAGGTTTATCAGGAACTACTATAAAAAGACACAGACAAAACCAAGGGAGAGGGTGGAAGCAAGGGAGAGAGGTGGGTTTGGATGGGCTAGGGGGAGGGGAGGGGAGAAAATGCAGACAATTGTAATTGAACAACAATAAATTAATTTAAAAATTTTAAAAATATATATATGAACGATTGAAATCCCACCCTGAAGAACAGGTGTGATAGCATAGTATTTTAAAGTATTATTTGACTACTTTTGTCTAATATTTCTTTTTACTCCATATTTCTTTTCCTCCAGTCTACCAGGACAGTCTGTTAGATAATTAAAGGTATTATCTTTATTCTTCAACCTTCTAAACAAGCTTCAATCTTCCTATATTTTCTACCATAAACACATCACTGTCATCTCAGCCAAGAGAGAAATCTTAGCTTCAATCTTGTTCACTGTCCTGTACCCTGATCTTCTCATACTTTATAATACAATTCCCTTTTAATTCTGTCTGTTGGTTTCCCTCAAATCAATTTTCTTCACTTTTTCACTCTCTTTGCTCTAGTTATTGCAATATATCAACTTAAATAGTGACTCTATTCCAGGCTAGGCCCATGCTAAATTACCTTCTCCTAAGCTGCCAAAATTTTCTCTCCAAAGCTGAGATCTAATCATTTCATTGTCTATGTAGAAATTTCAATGCTTTCTCATTGGTTAGAGAATAAAATCCATGCTCTTTAGTGTGATATTTCATGACTTAAATAATTGGATCTCTGTCTGAATGTTCTTTCCTTCCTCTTTAGCTTATTAATCTTTCTTAGTCTTTAAAGACATATGTCAGTCATCAGTTTCCCAGGGAATTTTTCCTAGCTACTTGTTCTCCTATTGTGGGAAAAATTTGGTTCTTCTTGCTGACACAGCAAAGAATTACAGATCATCAAGTCAGTTAGTATGCAAATAGCATTTATTAGCAGTGTGTTCTCAGGGAAGAGAATGGGCCTTGCTAGGAGTGGGGGTTGGGGAACACAGACATAGGCAAAGGGTAACAAGGCATCAGGTCCTTTGTCCTGAGGACTTATATAATTAGTGGGATGGGGTGAGGGAGTTACATACTGATTTGTGGGTAAAGGCGGTGCCAGCTTCCTCTGGGGGATGTGACTCCCTACATGTAAGTGTGTGTGGAGGGCTGTTAACCCAGGTCCCTATCTTGATCCAAACCACATCTCATCATCCTTTGTAAAACGGGTATGTGATCTGAGGCAGTTAATCAAAGTTAAGCAGCTACCCAAAATTACTTATGGGCTTTTCCTTTGAGTATTGTGGACCCAACCCTACTGCATTTTAGTAACTTCTACCTAACACTCCTCCAAACCTAGGTTAGGCTTCCCTATTCCCAGTTTCCATCACACTAGCAGGTCACATCACTCTGCTGATGCAACCTATTGCTCTGCGTTGCAACTCATAGCTCCCCCTGTGAAGGAACAGTAGGAAAGAAAGCATTCTCAGAAACAGAAGGTTCTTCATCTCATGCAGAGTTCCTGTGACTGCACTAGCAGCCAACAGGAACAATTTATAAACAGTGTAGGACTGTCCTCGGGGCTCCACAGTTGTTTAAAGATGAAGGCAGGGGTGATAAACCTGAAGTTACAGAGACCTAAATTTCAAAGTTTCTTTTTTTTTTCTTTAATCCTCACCCAAGGACATTTTTATCCTTTTTATTTTTATTTTTTATTATTTTTTAGAGAGAGGAAGAGAGAGGGAGAAACATCTATGTAAGAGAGAAGCATCATTTGGTTGTCTCCCATACATGCCCAGAGTGGAAAGCTTACCCAAACTCAGTCAGAGTGGGGGTTCCACAGGCACTTACCCCTGGACGGGATCAAATGACCAGGGATATGTGCCCTGTCTGAACCATAACTGTTGGTTACAGGGCAATGCTCCAACCAACTGAGCCATACTGGCCAGGGCCTAAATTTGAGTTTTGATGCTAATATGGTATCATTTGTACCTGCAAGTCCAAGGGACCTGAGGACATTCATATTATGTTTACATATCATACCTCATCTGATAACTGCTTAATTAAATTTAAATGATCAATCTGCCCCAAAGTACCTTTCAATCTTACCTCCCAGCAATCATTTCTCCCTCTGCTCCTGCTATTCAGCAAAACCACACTGAATTATTTTTCTTATGCCTGCACTTTCAATGCTCTGTGCTTTTGTTCCTATTTTACCTCTCCCTGGAACACGTTTTTACCTCTACAAACATCTTAGTTATTCCATAAGGCTTAAGTAGCTCAAATGTTATGTGTTCTGTTATTTTTTTTCCCAAGGAAATGGCCTCTCCCTATGCATTCATTGGCCACTAATCTTTTCCTTTATCATATTAATTATCACATGGTACTTTAAATCTTTCTATCTCTCTTCCTGCTTTATGATGATGTGTTACTTGCCTTTTTTTACCCTAGTACCTGGCAAGTGCTTGATATATAATAGAAGGTCAATAAATATATTTTTGTGTTATTGAACTGAACTCTGGCACAAAGTATGAGTTTTAAATAGCTCTTAAAGTACTATTATGGGTAATGCCACTTTGCCCAACTACTTAAAGTTGTTGCTTAAAAAAAACTGGGAAGAGATTGTAAAATCGTTCTAGTTTTCCAAAACATCCTTCTCAATGACCTTTCACAGCTTTTCTGTGTGTTATCATGCAAATCATTCCCTCCATAGCAGCCCTGACAGGTGGTTTTGAGTGACACAGATTAATGGGTGTTTTCATGTGCTCGTGCAGAAGTGCTCAGCTGTGGCTTATTGCTGACACTCAGTCCGTTCAAAGCTATTGAAAAATTTACTCTTCAGTTTTATATCCTAGTGTGCTATCTCCCTTTCAGAAATATTTATTTCAAGTTCCAATATATATATTTCAAGTACATGCTATATTTGGCTTGTTTTATATATTTTATAAGTCATTTGTTTACACTGAGAAATACCGTTTCTGATATTTAATTAATTTGAAATCCCTAATACAAAAAATAGCTCACAGGCCCAACAAGAAATAAACTGAGCATGATCTTACATCCCTCTCTCTTAGGACTGAGGACATGGAATTTTACCCACTGTCTAAATCCACCTTGCCCTTCTAATGATTTATGGCTTGTGTGGTATGTCTCCATGTAAACAGGGAGACAAGCAGACACAAATGATTATCAAATGAAGTACAATGTAGACTGACAAGCTTACTTCTGAATTCTCTAGCTTTCTTGTATTTCCAACACTGATCTTTGACATTTATTCAAAGCCTTTTTAAATCTGAATCTTTATTTGTACATTTTCAATTCCCAAGGAAGAAATTCACATAAATCTGTCAGAAATGAGCCTTTTTGAAGCTTCTGTTAACAGCTGTTAGGAGCAACTGGATACACAGTTTAGAATATGATAAGTCATTTTATTCTTTTTGGCACTGAAGGCTGGCTTTGGCTTTAAAGCTTTCAGCAGCAATGATCAGAGTTAAAATGACATGGATTGAGTTGAATTTTTTAAATGAGGAATTCCTCCATTTATTTCAGCATTTATTTATTTAGCACATCTATAATATAGAATTATATAAAATACCAAATATAAATATTGTGGTATTAAGATTTTTAAAAAACTACTATCAATTTGGGTGGTTGGCAGAGGGAAAGCTTTGTTGAGGAACTGAATCTTCATAATCAATCAATAATATCTATTCAAAAAATGAAATAATTGGCCCTGGCTGGTGTAGCACAGTGGATTGAGTACAGGCTGTGAACCAAAGGGTTGCGGGTTTGATTCCCAGTCAGGGCACATGCATGGGTTGTGGGCCAGGTCCCCAGTGGGGGCCATGCTAGAGGCAACCACACATTGATGTTTCTCTCCTTCTATTTCTCCCTTCCCTTCTGTCTACAAATAAATAAGTAAAATCTTTAAAAAAATGAAATAATTGAATACTTATTTTCACCATATACTTTTCTAGCCAGTAGATAGTTGCACATGAATAAAGCATGCCCTTGTCTTTATATGCTGCTTTAATGTATTTTAAGCCACAATATTAATTTATTTATTATTCATTTATTTACAATATTCATTTATTCATTATTTTATTTAAGCTGCATATTAAGATATTATCCCTCTTTATAAACTGAAGTGTATTTTCCATCACCAATGCATTATAGAAAGAAAAATACTTTATTTATATGGGTTTCCAAAGAATTGTTCATAAAGTTTAATATTTTAGGTGAAATTTCCTAGGCTTCCAAGAAGGAAATTTGGTTTTTCTGTTGTCCAAAGCTAAAGAAACATTTTCAGAGTTAATGAGTATTTTTGCCTGATGTAACTACTAAGATTGAGAATAACATTTTTTAAAGATTTCATTTATTTATTTTTAGAGAGAGGGGAAGGGAGGAAGAAAGAGAAGGAGAGAAGCATCAATGTGTTACCTTACGTGCCCCCTACTGGGGACCTGGTCTGTAACCTAGGCATGTGCCCTGACTGGGAATCAAACTGGTGACCCTTTGGTTGACAGGCTGGTGCTCAATTCACTGAGCCACACCAGCCAGGGCAAGAATAACATTTTAATAGGCATATCAGGATTATAAATAATTTATTGGAAAGTTAATAAAGCCAATGTATAAAATCAATTATTTAATTTTGTAAACTTCAACTGTTTAAGAGATATATTATGTATAAATACAGAGCTTGGGAGAGGGCATGTCTAAAATACAGATTACTTATTTTCTAGTCTTATTCTAGAGATTATAAAATGAGTAGTGATAAACTTTGTAGAAAGCTTTGTTGAACCCAGAGGGATCGGAGACAATGGAAATGATGTCTCAGACATCACACTGTGGGACACATGATTAGAAAATGAAATTGAAACAGGTTAAGTAGAATAAATTATGATAAATGCTAAAATTATATCTATTTCCTATATTACATATAATGCTTATGTTATATATTATGTATATAATGCTATCATGGGAAGAGAAGAGGAAGGAAAATTAGGAAAAAGGAAGTTTGTGAATAAAAACCTGAAGTTCACCAGTGAGCATAGTGTGTTTGATGATCAGTATGGAGGACTCGGACTTGAGCTGAGGAATTAGGTTAGTATGAAATATACGGAAAGACCAAGTTCATATGGTAGCTACTTTTTTCTTAGAGTTCTCTTTCTTATAGCTCTTAAAAATCAAGGGAAGATTCTGAGCAAGGTTGACTAGATGGTTATGAATATCAGTTAGGAGACCAGAAGTGTACAAGGTACAAGCAAAACACTAAGTTAGTACATGATTGCAGAATCTGGGCATGAGGCAAGCTGGTAGTAATGAACAAGTTGGAAGAAAGAAGAAAAAGTGAGTAGGAACAACTGAGAATTTAGTGTAAACTGAAAAAAGAGCTATTTCAAAAATTGCTCTGAGATTTCAAGCTTTGGTATTAGAAAATAAGTAAAATTATTGGCAGAAGTGAAGCAATAAATTTAGATAGAAGATAATAAACTTGATATTTAAAGGTATTTCATTGGAGGTGATGGTGAACTATCCAAGTAGTGATACCATGAAGAAAGCATGTGTAAAGACTAATACAAATTAAAAACAAGAGACTTAATTCTCTCTTTGAAAATCACCTTGCCTGGTGTGGCTCAGTGGATTTAGAGCTGGTCTATGAATGAAAGGGTCACCTGTTTGATTCCCAAACAGGGCACATGCCTGGATTGCAGACCAGGTCCCCAGTATGGAGGAGCGGCAGAGGCCACCACACATTGATGTTTTCCTCCTTGTCTTTCTCCCTCCCTTCCCCTCTCTCTAAAAATAAATAAATAAATAATCTTTAAAAAAATGTTCTGCAAAAAAATAAAAAGAAAGTAAGGAAAGGGATTTTCCTCCCCTCCTTTTTCTCACAGAATTTACCTCAGAAAACTTGTAATGTAGGCATCTTATCATCTGTTCACGTGTATATAAATATTTTTGAAGACAAGATATGCTTTTTGTCAGCTTTCTGACCCAAGAATGCCCTTCTCTTGAAGCTGTAAACCTTCAAAATGCAAACATCAAGGGAGATAGCACCCCTGTCTACCATTTTCCACTGGGAGGGAGACTAACTGGGAGCTAGGTGCCTGCTGCCTTGCTCCCAGTTGTAAAACTACCTCCTGTCCTAGAGGGATGAGAGCCTTATTTCTCTTCCAGATAAAGTTAGTTAGCTAACACAGAGAGTCACCAGGTAAAGTTGGAATGAATTTTGTGTGACAAATGATATTTCAAGTCCTCTTACTTGAGGACTAGTTATTATGGATTTTTTTTAAGATTTTATTTATTTATTTTTAGACAAAAGGGAAGGGAGGGAGAAAGAGATGGGGAGAAACATCAATGTGTGGTTGCATCTAACGTGGACCCCTGGGGACCTGGCCTGCAACCCAGGCATGTGCCCTGACTGGGAATCAAACCGGCGACCCTTTGGTTCCCAGCCCGCACTCAGTCCACTGAGCTACACCAGCCAGGGCTTATTATGGATTTAAAAAAAAATATGTATAAAATGGGCTATATCTATGTGGCTATATAAAAGGGCGAGACATATTCTTCTTGTCTTTACAGCCTCTTAGAAGACTGCCTGTAACACATTTCACATTCTGGTTTAGTGTTTGTTCAGTTAGAAAATTGTTTTTTGTCTTCTACCTTTGTGGGGAGACTTTTCTGTGCTGGGAGATACTTTTTAAATTATACTTCCCCAATCCATGACATTGTAGACAATGGGTCAGTGTTGAATATGGTCATTTAAAAGTTATCATCATACAGACAATGACAAATGATGGCAAGAAGAACGGGTAGAATGAGACTAAGAAAAGATGAAATGAGCACAGTTGGGACCAGAGTCTACATTTTATGTAGTACCAGAGTTGCAGGGTTGGAAGAAGTGAACAGTGGGACTAGAAACCTTGTTTTGTGAAATAGTAGTGGAGCCATTGTGCATAATATCAGAGGAGATGAGAAAGGAAAGGATGCATTTTATAAAATAAATGTTCAGTGTCCAAAGTCCTAAAAGAAATTCATGCATCCACCTTGGGAATTGTAGCTCTAATGTTTTCATGTCTAAGGGAGCAAAGACTCTCTCTCGTGGAGCATAGGCCGACAGGTAGGACCCACGTGTGTGACAGCGGAATTTCCTGTGGGTAAATCAGGATGGCGTATTTCTTAAGTTTAAAACTTGTTCTTGCTAAAACCTCTCTCTCCCTGAATCAAAGGGGTTTATGCTGATGCATGCCTAGCTTCCCCAGACCTATTGTCTTTCCATTTGCATATCTATCCTTTTGATTCGCTATCTTGGGCGTCTACCACCTAATGTAAATCTACAAGCCATGCATAGTTAATGAAGACCATTCAGATGTAAAGTGCCTGAGAAACAGCAATAAAAAGCCTGTCACTCGCCTCAGAGCCTCTCCAAGATGATAATGGAGGGGAAGTGTGGTCCCAGAATTTCTAATCCAGTGTATTACATATAAAATTATTTACACGGCGCCATGGCATACAAATCCTGCTGGTCAGAATTGGCGACAAAGTCCCTCTTATTAAGGTCTCTTATTTCTCTCTCTCCAGCTTTTCCCTTCCTCTCAACATTCCGCTCCCTATGGTTACTATACAGTGATACTCTTTCTGTTTGCTTTTGTTCATTTTAATCTCAGTAATGATCCCCTGCCTAGAAACCCCTTATCCTGTCTTTTATTAAGCTAAGCTCCCTGTATTCCTTAAGGCAAAGCTGTGGCATTTTATCCTCTAAGGAGGCCTGTCCCCCTAACCAGTGTTCCCCCAAGTGCTCCTGTAATACTCTGTGCCAGAGATTTTCAACCGGTGTGCTGCAAGGATTTTTGAAACGTGTGATGTCTGATTATTTAGTCAGGGGCAGTGACCTCTTTCCCCCTAGATCACAGGTGGCAAACACAAGGCCCATGGGCCAAATCCGGCCCTCCATCTTGTTTTATCTGGCCTGGAACTTTATTTCTATCCAGCGGTAGCGCTGAGCCCTTGCTTAACTGTTAAGAAGTAGTTACATTTATACAGTCCTAAAGTTACATTCGGCCCTTTGAAGACAACCACGAAGCTGATGTGGCCCCTGGTGAGAATGAGTTTGACACCCCTGCACTAGATTATCAAATAAAAAATTACAACAGCTAACACAACAATAGCCATCAGGTGTGAATGAGTCAAAACTATACCTATTTTTTTGGTTAGATGAGCAAAAAATATATTTTTTGGTATGCTGCAGAATTTTAGTAATTAGTGAATGTGTGCCAAGAAATGAAAATGATTAAAATCCACAGTCCTATGCATCTTTCCAATATTTCACACAATTTTTATTATGACCTATTTTTTGTAAATGAATTTATTAATATTATGTGCTCCTTGGTGTAATAGATAAAGGAAAGTAATGATACTTACCTGTATATTTGCAGTAACACAGGGCCTACTATATTAAAATGTTTTAGTAATTATTTAATTAAACACGTAAATGTCAGGCGAGCTCAAGAGAATGAGACTTGTTTTGCAGAATGATTTAGTCTAAACCTGTGCTGTTCAATGTTTAAGC
>PVJI01012606.1:0-51019 GCA_004026765.1 Micronycteris hirsuta | reverse complement strand
TCAATTATATTTTCTTTTTATCCTGCTTTTTCAAATATACTCTTCAAATAAAAGACTTTTTGAAATAAATGCATTGGATTAAATAGTAGAAAAGGGATGGATAGGATTAATAGTGCATAAGTTACAAGATAGCCAATTCTTCCTACTAAGAGAATGAAAAGAAAAAGATTTTCCAGGGAGATAAATACACACACACACACACAAACACACACATAAAGAAAGTGCTCCTAACAGTAAATGAAACATATTCATTCAAATAATTATTTTAAAAATATTGAATGTTGATTATCTGCATTATTGCACCTGTGCATTTAATACACAAAGTACTGCTTTCCAATATTATATTAACAGATAACAATAAAATTTACTAAAAAATATTCTTCATATCAGATACTAACACTATAAACAAAATACAAGAATTTTAAAACATATTCAGCAATGTCCAATGTAACTTTTGAGGTTAAAAATAAAACTCCTGACTATTGAGATAATGCCTTTGAAAAATTTAGAAATGACAGTGAATGCAGAAATGCTGAGTATGTTATTGCACACAATCCACCAAGCCACCTATAAAAACAGATAGTAGTGCAAAAGTAGGTTTATAGTTGCAAGTTTGTAAAACAGTTTATTCTTGTATTATTATTTATTCATTGTTGTATTATTTTCCATATGAACAACTATAAGACTACTCCTACCTCACCCAGTGTAATTCTAAAGCCTTAGATATAGTCATTTATTTAAGTGATGAATTGATATTATTTTCCATAAGAAAGTGAGAGATCACAGAGCTTCAATTTTAATGAAACATTTTATTGAAGTAAAACATAAAAAAACAAGATTTATTTTATTATTGGGCAAATAGATTGCAACACATTTTTAAGCCAAAAAGTACATCATAGTCCAGTCCATGAATGGATTTTAAGATATATTAGACATAGCTTAAGAAAAGATTAGTGACTTAGAAAATAGTACACTGGAAATTACTAACTAGAAAATTGAAGACAGATTCACAGAGAGATAAAAGGATAAAAAATTACAAGAAAATAAAATAAAGGACAAATGAAACATCCAATATACATGAAGTTGGAAACCTGGGAGGAAAAGAGCAACATAAATGACAGAAACTTTATGGGAAAAATAATAGTTAAGTATGCTACTAGTCAGCTGTTTTGAGAAATTTTGTTGTGATAGAAAGTTCTACTGCAAGACACTGCAATGTCTCATTGTCCCACTCTGCAACTTTCTTCTCTACTGTGAGTTAGGAAATATTGACCTAGATTTTCTTGGTTTAGAGTAAGCATATGTGCTTCATGGCTTAAACATCAGAGAGAGTGTATTATCTGTTTACAACTGTAAAGTTTTTATTAACATGTTTTAGAGTAAGGGAAAATGTACCAAAAAAAATACCCTACAACATATGTGCATTATTTACATCAATACCAAATCATGGTCCAAACTTTTTAAAATATGTAGGAAATAATATATCAAGATAATGAAAAATATGGCATTCCAAAGTTAATAAATGAAGGAATTAAAGTAATTTTTTATCAACAGGTGGTCTTAAACGGCAAAATATGTCAGATGACACCCAAAGATTAGGAGTTGAACACATAGCTGAATATCTTTGAGTTAAATATATAGGGATGTGAAAATGGCGTCTAAGTAGGTGGAAGCTGAGCCCACTTGCTCATCCCTTTAGCATGGATTTTCAACTGATCTTCCGACAAGTGACCAGAACAATCAACAGAATCTTAGCTGATAATGAATTTTTGAAGTCAGAGGATGCTCTGCATCATCCAGTAAGAGATTTTATAAGTTGTACATGCAGTAGAGAAGAGAACCGGCAGGAAATGCAAGTCAGTAGCTCAGACCCCTCCTAGAGTGGGGGGTTCCAGCCCCATTGAGGGAACCCCTATCCCTAATCAAGAGAGACTTAAGCCCTCGCTGGTGTAGCTCAGTGGATTGAGCACGGGCTGGGAACCAGAAGGTCCCGGATCGATTCCCGGTCAGGGCACATGCCTGGGTTGTGGGCCAGGTCCTCTGTGAGGGCCATGTGAGAGGCAACCATACATTGCTGTTTCTCTCCCTCTCTGTCTCCCTCCCTTCTCCTCTTTCTAAAAATAAATAAATAAAAAATCTTTAAAAAAAAAAAGAGAGAGACTTAAGAGGATATACTAGGTCTCGAAGACTCAAGCTGCACACACATAGTGAGCAGTATGTCCATAGCTACATCGCCCCCTGAGAGAGTTCAAGAGAGAAATTCTATCTCCTAAAACTGTGGGAGGCACTGTGATTGAAAAAATTTTTGCCTTTTGGGGAGGTGGAATGTGGCGAAGAGCCAGGCAGTGGCTCGGTGCAGCAATGTGGGTGACACTTAGGGACTTTTTTAAAGAGAGAAGCTAAAGCGTGTCTGGGCAGTGTCCTCACATATGCACACAGCTGCCCTGTCTACAAATAGGCCAGACTGAAAGTGTGGTTTGTGCTCACTGAGTCCAGCTGGCCAGGAAGAGTAGAAAGCTGCACAGTAAAGGGATCATGCCCCCCCCCCCCACCAGCATGGATGGCAAGCAGGGTGCTATGTAGAGAAGGGAAGATTTGGGTCTGACCCTCCTGATAGAGCAGTGGACTAGGAGCTGGATGGGCAAATGCTGAGCACCTGAGATTCTTTGCAGCCAGCCAGGGCTACCTACACTGTAGAGTACAAAGCTTTGGGAAGAGGAAAGTGAGCCCAACCCCAACCTGCAGGATCACAAATTCAACAGAGCAGCACAGCCAGGCTCAAGAACCCCCTGCTGGGTGCATTTCTGCAGGGGAAATGAAGAAGCTCCCCCAAAAAGCTGTTTTTGAAATTTTATTAGATGCTATGCTGTCTCCTCCTTGAACCCTATTCCACTGAAATGAGCAGAGCAGAGGATTAGCAATTGGCACAGCAACAGGTATTCAGGGGCTCCTCCCAGACAAGCTGTCACTGAGAGCTCCCATCAGCACCAAGCAGAAAAAAAATTGACCCTTTTACATGGATTTGCCATCATATGAAATAGCTAATTCATCAGAAACTATACATTATTGGAAATAACCTGGGACAGACCAAGACATGTGGTGCAGGGGTAGGGGAACACATCCACCACCTTCCCTGAAGACTGAGCATACCTCCAAAGAAAGAACCAGGAATCACACCCTCTTTATTGCACCGGAAGCCCCCTCTAGCAGCAAGTGGAAGTGGTACATGCTATTGGACTTTAGATGAACCACTCCTGGACTTGTGCTGATAAAAAGCCAGCAGGGCAGAACAGTGAGGACCAGAAAAGCCTCAAGGAGACAGCCACAGACTGTGGATCATTTGTAGCCTTGAACAGCTGCCTAAAGCTAGACTAGGATAGCTGGCTACATTAGCAGGGATGAATCCAGAAGAAGACAGTAGGTCAACAAACATGAAACTCTGCTGAGACAAATTCCACCTCATTCTTTTTCATTATTTGTGTAATTTTTTTCTCTTGCATAACTTTTTAACATTATTTCTTTGTCTTAAATTTTGTTCCTATTATTTCATTATTTTTATTTTATATATATTTTTATTTTTTAATATTTATTTTAGTTTTATTTCATATATCATACTTTACTCTTCCTTTTTCTTACTCTATTTTGCCTTTATTCTTTTCTTTCTTATTTGTTTTAAATGTTATATTTTTCCTTTCTATACTCTGTTTCTATTCCTTGCTCCTATTTCTCCTCCCTCCAATCTCTCAAAACCACCTTTCTTTTCATTAATCATCTCACATTCTTTTTCCTTTTCTTATAATATCCTTATTTTCATTCCACTTTTATTAATATGTACTCAGTTGTTATTGATATTGGGGTTGTTGTTGTATTTCTTCAATTTTATTTCTAATTGTTCCCTAATTTTTCATTTTTTAATTTTAAATTTCATATTTTACTGTTCCACTGCCCTTCTCTAGTTCACCTTCCCCATACCATGTCTTATTTACATTTTACATTTTATTTTCTCCCTTTTTAGCCTGGTTTCTAACCCTTACATTAACTTTTCTCCTCCTTCTATCTTCTCAAAATCATTTTTTTTCCTTTAGACATCTCACAATCTTTTCCTTTTCTCTCTTTTCTTCTTTAGATAATATTCTTATTCTCTTTCTATTTTCATTAATCTTTGCTCATTTTTCAGTCATTGATATTGCAGGGGTGGTCTTTATTCTTCAATTTGGTTCTTATTTTTTCAATACTTTTTTCAAACCTTATATTGTACTCTTCCCTTTTCTTACCCCATTTTACACTATTTCCTCCCTATTTCATTTCCATTGTAAATTGTATGTTCTTCTTTTCTTTACCTTGTTTCTATTCCCTACTCTAACCTCCCCTCCCTTCACCCTCTCAAAATCATTTTTCTTTCCTTTAGTCACTCATAGTCTTTTTCCCTTTTATATAATATTCTTACTCTTTATCTACCTTGATTCATCTTACCTCATTTATTGTTGAAATCACGATAGTGGTCAGCTGGTATTTTTGCTGGTGTTGGTTTTGTTTGCTGGATTGTTTTGTTCCCGCAAGTCTTGTACAAAAACATATAAGATGTGGTGAGGGTTGTGCCTCTCAATCAGCCCCAAAAATGAGCCAACAAAAAACAAGCCAAATACAACAAGAGAGCCCACATAAGCTGCATAAAGGGCATCCCTAGAGCATTCAGCTCAAGAGTTCAGTGACACTGCACCATGATGTCCCACAGGTCTCTGACCACAAAAGGCCACCACACAAAGGCAGGGAGTCAAAGCAGAATAATATAATAGAAAGAAACAAACAAAAAGAGTCACTTAAAATGGGGAGACAAAGAAGCAATATCCAATCAAAAGAAAAGGAATAATCCCCAGAAAAAGTGCTAAATGAAATTTAGGCAAGCAATTTATCAGAGTTCAAAGTAATGGTTATAAGGATAATAAAGAAACTCAGTGAGAACTAAAAGGAACTAGTGGGAACTACATCAGTGTGTAAAAGGACATAGAAACTATGAATAAGAACACAGAGGAAATGGAGAATATGACATTTGATATGAAAAGTATACTAGAAGGAATTAAAAGCAGGCTAGATGAAGCAGAGGATTGAATCAGTGAGTTAGAAGACAAGGTAGAGCCCCAGCTGGCATGGCTCAGTGGATTGAGTACTGACCTGTGAACCAAAGAGTCACCAGTTCAATTCCCAGTCAGGGCACATGCCTGGGTTTCAGGCCAGGTCCCCAGTAAGGGGCATGAGAGAGGCAACCACACATTGATATTCCTCTCCTTCTCTTTCTCCTTCCCTTCCCCTCTAAAAATAATAAATAAAATCTTAAAAAAAAAAAAAAGAAGAAGACAAGGTAGAAAAAACACCCAGTCAGAACAACAAAATGAAAAAAAAAAAAAAGACTCAAAAAGAATGAGGGTAGTATAAGGGATCTTTGGGACAACATGGAACATAACAATATTTGCATCATATGGATACCTGAAGGAGAGAAAATGAGCAAAAGGTAGAAAAAGCGTTTGAAAAAATAATGACAGAAAACTTTCTTAACTTCAAGAGGGAAAAAGTCACACAATTTCAGGAAGCATAAAGGGCCCCAGTCAAGATGAACCCAAAGAGAACCACTCCAAAACGCATCATAATTAAAATGACACAATTTCAAGACAAACAAAGTTCCTTAAAAACAGCAAAGGAGAAATAGTAACATACAAGGGAGCTCTAATAAGATTATCAACTAATTTCTCTTTAGAAACATACAAGACAGAAGGGAATAGCATAATAGTCCAAGTAATGAAAAGCAAAGACCTACAACCAAGACTAATCTACCCAGTAAAGCTCTTATTTAAAATGGAAGGTGAAATAAGGAGCTTCCCAGACAAAAACAAGCTAAAGGATTACATCTCCACCAAATCACAATGCAAGAGATGCTAAAGGGAATGCTTTAAGAAGATGAAGAAAGTTGGGGGGACACAAATACAAAGGGGAAAATGGCAATGAATAAATATCTATCAATAATAACCTTAAATGTAAATGGATTAAATGCTCCAATCAAAAGACAGAAGGTAGCCAAATAGATAAGAAAACACAATCACCTATGTGCTGTCTACATAGACCCACCTCAGAACAAAAGATTTACACAGGCTGAAATCGATGGCATGGAAAAAAAAATTCCAAGCAAATGGGCATCAGAAAAGCTGCGTTAGCAATATTTATATCACACAAAATAGACTTCAAAACAAAAGTATAACATGAGACAAAGAAAATCACTACATAATACTTAAGTGAGTTGTCTAACAAAAGGATATGACCCTTGTAAACACATTTGAACCCATAATAGAAGCACCTAAATACATAAGGAAAATCTTGGAGGACTGTAAGAAGGTGATCAAGTGCAATACAGTCACTGTAGGGGATTTTAACATCACACTGACAACAATAGATTGATCATCCGAACAAAAAATCAACAAGGATAATGTGGCATTGAATGACCCCCTAGGTCAAATGGACTTAATTGATATTTACAGCACATTTCATTCTAAAGAAGCAAAATATACATTCTTTTCAGACTCCCATCAATTGTCTTCAAAGACAGACCACATGGTAGGACACAACAAGCCTCAACAAATTTAAAATAATTGGAAATGATATCAAGCATCATCTCGGATCCCAACAGCTTGAAATAAGAAACCAGCCTAAAGGAAAAAAATTCAAAAACATGCAAATATGTGGAGAATGAATAATATGTTATTAAATAATGAATGGGTAAACAATGAAATCAAGGGAGAAAAAAAATACCTGGAAACAAATGAAAACGAACACACACAACTCAATACCTATGGGACACAGCAAAAGGAGCCCTGAGAAGGAAGTTCATGCCAATACAAGACTATCTAAAGAAGATAGGAAAAAACTCAAATAATAAAACCTAATACTACATCAAAAACAACTAGAGGGACAGCAGCAACAACAAAAAAGCCCACTGTGAGTAGAAGGAAAGGAATAATCAAGATCACAGCAGATTTAAATAACACAGAGCCAAAAACAAAAACCAAAAAACTATACAATGATCAATGAATCCAAGAGCTTGTTCTTTGAAAAGGTAAATAAAGTTGACAAGCCTTTAACAAGACTCATGAAGAAAAACAGTGAGAAGACTTAAGTAAATAAAATCAGAAACAAAAGAGAAGTAACAACCAATACCACAGAAATACAGAGGATTATAAGAAATTACTATAAACAATTATAGACCAAGACATTGGATAACCTGGGCAAAATGGATTCATTTGTAGAAAATAGTCTCCCAAAACTGAATCATGAAAAAGCAGAAAACCTGAATATGCCAATAGGTCAACTAACAAAATTGAAGCAGTAATCAAAAACTCCCAACAAACAAAAGCCCTGGACAAGATGGATTCACAAGTGAATTTTCCCAAACATTCAAAGAAGAACCAACACCTATTCTTATCAAACTATTCCAAAAAATTCAACAAAAAGGAATATTCTTAAACTCTTTCTATGAGGCCAGTAGTATCCTAATTCCAAAATGAGATAAAGACACAACAGTGAAAGAAAAATACAGGCCAATATTTCCAAGGAACTTAGGTGCTAAAATTTTCAACAAAATATTGTCCACTTGGAAACAGCAACATATTAAAAAGATACAACATGATCAAGTGAGATTTATCCTAGGGATTCAAGGATGGTGTATTACTCACAAATCAGTAAACATAATATACCACATATTCAAAATGAAGGAGAAAAACCTAGTGATCATATAAATAGATGCTTAAAAAGCATTTGATAAGATCCAGCATCGATTTATGATAAAAACACTTAGCAAACAGAGAATTCAGGGAATATACCTCAATATATTAAAGGCTCTATACAAGAAAGCTACAATCAACATCATATTCAATGGGCAAAAACTAGAGAGTTCCCCTTAAGATCAGGAACAGGACAAGGGTGTCCACTTTCATTACTCTTCTTCAATGTAGTACTAGAAGTTCTAGCCACAGTGATCAGAAAAGAAAAAGAAATAAAAGGAAGAAGTAAAATTGTCATTATCTCCAGATGACGTGATAATATTTAAAAAACCCTATGGTCTCCACCAAAAAAATTCCTTGACCTAATAAGTGAATTTGTCAAAACAGCGGGATACAAAGTCAATATTCAGAAATCAATGGCATTTTTGTATACCAACAATGAACTATAAGAAAAAGAAAATAAGGAAACCATCCAATTTACTATAGCAACAAAAACAATAAAGAACTTAGGAATAAATGTAACCAACAAGTAAGAGACCTATACACAGAAAACTATAGAAAACTGACTAAAGAAATTGAGGAAGATAATAAATGGAAGCATATACCATTTTCATGGATTGGAAGAATTAACGTCATTAAAATGTCCGTACTACTCAGAGCAGTCTATAGATTTAATGCAATTTCTATTAAAATACCAACGGCATATTTCACATATCTAGAAAAAATACTACAAAAATTTATATGGAACCACAAATGACTCTGAATAACCTCAGCAATCTTGAGAAAGAAGAACAAAGTTGGAGGGATCACAATACCTGATATAAAACTATACTACAAATTCATTGTAATCAAAACAACCTGGTACTGGCATAAGAACAGACACATAGATCAGTGGAACAGAGTAGAGAACCCAGAAATAAATCCATGTCTCTATGTTCAATTAATATTTGGCAAAGGGGGCATGAGCATACAATGAACTAAAAATAGTCTCTTCAATAAGTGGTGTTGGAAGAACTGTACTGGTACATACAAAAATATGAAACTAGACCACCAGCTTATGTCATACACAAAAATAAACTTAAAATGAATAAAAGTCTTAAAAATAACTTGTGATACCAAAAAAGTCCTGGTGAAAAACATAGGCAGTAAAATTTCAGATATCCCATGTAGCAATATTTTTGCTAATATATCCCCTAGAGCAAGGGAAATAAGGGAAAAATAAACAAATGGGACTACCTTGGACTTAAAAACTTCTGCATGGCTAAAGAAGCTATCATCAAAATGAAAAGGCAATCTACTGTATGGGAGAACATATTTGCAAATGATACATTGGACAAAGCGTTAATTTCAAAAGTATACAAAGAACTCATACAACTCCACACCAGGAAGACAAAAAACCCAATTAAAAAATGGGCAAAGGATCTGAATAGACACTTCTCCAAGGAGGACATAGAGATGGCCCATAGACATATGAAAAGATACTCAACATCACTCACCATCAGAGATGCAAATTAAACCATATTGAGATACCACCTCACACCCATCAGAATGGCTATCATTAGCCCTGGCTGGTGTAGCTCAGTGGATAGAGTGCAGGCTGGGAACCAGAGGGTCCCAGTTCAATTCCCAGTCAGGGCACATGCCTGGGTTGCGGGCCAGGTCCCCAGTGAGGGCCATATGAGAGGCAACCATACATTGCTTTTTCTCTCCCTCTCTGTCTCCCTCCCTTCCCCTCTCTCTAAAATAAATAAATAAAATCTTTAAAAAATTAAAAAAAAAAAGAATGGCTACCATTAATAAATCAACCAACAAGTGCTGACAAGGATGTGGAGAAAAGGGAACCCTAGTGTACTGCTGGTGGGAATGCAGACTGATGCTACCACTTTGGAAAACAGAATGGAATTTCCTCAAAAATTAAAAATGGATCTGCCTGTTTACTCAGTGATTCCACTGCTGGGCATATACCCTAAGAATTCTGAAACACAAATTCAAAAGAATTTATGCATCCCTATGTTCATAGCAGCACTATTTACAATAACCAAAATTTGGAAACAGTGTCCATCAGTAGACAAGCAGATTAAAACACCATGGTACATTTATACAACAGAATACTACATTGCAGAAGGAACTCTTACTTTTTGTGACACCATGGATGGAACTGGAGAATATTATTCTATGTGAAATAAGCCAGTCGGTGAAAGACAAATATCATATGATCTCACTTATAAAAGGAATCTAATGAGCAAAATAGAACCAGATGCATGGAAACTTGGAACATACAGGCAGAGGACAGAGAGAAGGGGGTGAGGAATAATGTTGGAAAGAACAGAAGGGACTAGTCAAAGATCATGTATGAATGACCCATGGGCATGGACAATGGTGTGGGGGTAGACTGTGAGAGCAGGGGTTGGCTTGGGTGGAGGAGTGCAAAGGCGGAAAAATAAGACAACTGTAATTAAATAACAAAATAAATAAATAAATAAATAAATCCAAAAAGAAAGAGTTAAATAAATAAAGGAACCCTTTTTATGTCTATAACCAATGAGAAACAAGTGTAGTTCCTTAAAGTGTAGGTAATAACTTGTGAAATTTGACTAATTCTTTTCAGTCTGAGAAGCTCATGTAGTCCAAACTATCTTCAAGTTTATCAAATTAATGTCCACTAAAGTTAGCCTCTCTACAATAAATGTTGTAGCTTGCCTAAAACTTTTATAAATTTACTTTCTTGGACAACAAGAACCCATGCAAAGGTCCCAGTGGCCTGCCCCACAATAAACTTCAAGGACTTTCTGGTCATGTCCTTCTTCTGAACCATTCACACCACCGTTGAGGAGGAAAGGCAAGTACATTCAGTATGGGAGGAACAGCTGTACTAGAAAGAGAAGCTAAGACGTCTGTCGCACATATATAACTTGTGACTGCTGGCCACGTTACCATGAAGAATATCGCCATGATGGAGGTGGCCAGGGTCTTCATGGGGTAAAGGGAGCCTGATTAGGTGCATGAGGACATCATGTACATTGAATTCCTGTTGATCTGACAAGGAATAGACATCAAGACTAAGGACTCATGTCTGCTTCCTTAATGTGTAAACCGCAGCCATCGTTGCTCACCTGACTGACCTGCACTTTGCTCAGGGCAAACTCCCCATGTGTCCTAGAGAAGCAAAGGCTTGTGGAGTCCTTTTGCTGCAGTTTTCAGAATTTTTTTGTTGATATAGTCTTATTCTACTTTTACACACTGAATTTGTGTGTTGGACTTTGGAGTTGGTTAGAGGAAGACCGATCATTTGTTGGTTTAGAGGTTGCTTGGCTTTCATGACCAAATTCAGACCAAACAAAATATACTGACACTTTACACAGATCCTGGACTTTGAGTAGGATACCGCAACTGAATGGGACATTGAGGTTGACTCCCTAGGGGGCATACAAATGCATTCAATGCATGAGAAAAAGGTTACAAGTGAATAAAAGAATAAAACTGTAAGCTGTAGCAGTCTACATTTCATTCCCTAATACCTATTCTTTTCTTCTATATTATTAAAATTTTAGATGGACACTTGGCTCCCGAGCGAAAGACTGTTTCTCAAGATTATGTGAAGCCAAAGGTGGTCATGTGTCTTCACTTCTGTTATATTGCATAGATATAGAAATTGTATGTACAGTTTTTAGGCAGTGCCTTTACCATGACTAACTACATTTTTCTATTTCTTCTTTCTGTAGCTCGAATGGACCTGAAGTAGTAGCAGCCAGATATTGCGGGTGACTAGCAGCAAGGTGATTATGTCTGGGCCTCTGATGACAGCACAGCGGGAAACCTTGATAACAAAGGAACTTGGACATAAATGAAAAATAAATAAGAAACTTTTATAGATTTTAAGCTCTTGTGAACTAAGGCTGTCTCAAAATTAAAACCAATATCCTAACTATTACCACCAGATTTTGCATATTAAATTCATTTACTATGTAGCAGGTAATTTATTTAAAAGTAATATCTATGATAAAGAAAAAAAAAGTCTTCAGATAAATGAGCAAGAAAAAAATATATACGCAAAAAGTACACCAGTCTGGCTTCAGAATCCTCAAAGTTTTTGTCCAAAAGATAACTGAACAATTTTATAACCAGCAAAATTGTTGTTTTATGTATTAAATGAACTAAAATACATTCTCAAGTGGGATAAGACTAGGAAACATATTATCTGCATTATTCCACCAATAAGGTTTTTTAATTTAAGGTATAGTCACCATTATGTGAATATGATGTGTCAATGCCACCACCAAATTCATATATAGAATTCCTAACCCCCAGCACCTCAGAATATGACCTTATTTAGAAATGGGATCACTAAAGGTATAATTAGTTGACATGAATAGTGTGGCCCCCTAATCTGATATGACTGGTGTCCTTATAAAAAGGGAAATGTGGGCACAGACACACACGATGGAAAAATTGAAGGCAGAGATTGGAGTGATGCAACAGAAGCCAAAAGGAGGCCAGATTGCCAGCAAATGACCAGAAGGCCAGAGAGACTTGGGACAGAGCCTTCATCAGTCTCAGAAGGAACCAGCCCTGCCAACCTTAATCTCAAGCTCCTAGCTGTCTGTACTTTAAGACACCCAGTATGTGTTACAGCAACCCTAGCAAATTAATGCACTTCCTCAATTGAGATAATAAAAAAGTAAAAACTAATGAATGGAAAACCCACCATATAAAAAGACTAATTAAGAATACAATAAAGATTAAACTTAAAAAATACTGAAAGCTATTAAACATGGAAATGATCTCCAAATAATTATTTCAAACATAGTTACAAGACAAAATATAAATGTTAAAATGTTAACTAAAGGGCTAATGATGTACAACACAGTGGCAGTGCATGCATGTGAATGATAACTCAAATACCTTTGTCAGTGCCAATTTCCTTTGAAATGTCGGTCTGTAACTCAGAAGTCTTCCTCCATGAGACTGTGAACACAGAAACATAAATATTTTTTTCATGATGCATGAGTGTTTCAGCACACAAAACTGGAACAGCATTTCTTCAGTGATAAAGATCATAGTCACTGAACATGTGCTTCAATTTTTAAAAAATAGAGAAATTAGTAAATTAGTCATGTGATCTTTACAATCTTTGTTTCTACTTCAGAACTTTAAATGTAAAGCCTTAAAATTTAAATGTTGGGCTTTGAAATTATTTTTAAAGAATAATGTGTAACTGTACATACAGTCATTTTATTCATACTTGATTTAATCAGCATATTTAACAGTTATTCAACAAAGCTTTGCATATAATCAGGAATACACTTAATGCTTTTAAAGGCTTACTGAATACCAAGTAAATTTTTTTGAAAAGGTGTTGGAATTCAGCTCCAATATTTATCTCATTCCACACTACTATGTGTTTCTCTGCATAAAATAGGCTTTATTTGAACTAAGAAAACCTATTTTGTTCACTTTATAGAAATATTTTATTTCACGTACATATTTATTATAAAAAATAAATAAAACACATAGCTATTTCCTCTCACCTGTTTGTTTTTCATGAAGCAATTTTTTTGTTTGTTTAGGTTTTATTTCAACTCTGAGTTTAATTTCTTTGATATTCTCTAAAATGTAAGTAAATTTTCCTGGAGTTCCCTAATGACAGAGTTACTTATTTCTTCAGTAGCAATATTTTGTTATTCTACTAAGCTCAGGCAGTAACCTGAGACTGTTCAACTGAGCCTGCTCCAAATTTAAGTACTACATAACTTTCAACTTTTTATAAGCCTAAAAGGTTCAGATATTTTTTTTTCCTTTTGTGGCCCCTCAGGAATTCTAAAAACCCAAAACTTAGAATCACTTTATACTTTAAACAAAAAGCTTGGCAGTGTTTTCAAATGTTGGTAAAACAAAATTTTAAAGTATAGGCTTTGCAAATTTTACTCGAAATGAGATGGCAACATAAAACAACTTTTAAAAAAATGATTTTTTTTCTAATGAATCATCATTGTGACTTCCAAAAGGATTCTGTGACTTAATAAAAGACTTACATATGCTCTTATGAGTACTATTTTCTAAATATGTGTTATGGGAGAAGGTAACATTTATTTGGCAATTATGGTACAATAACCCAGTCACATATTTGTGTCTATACTGGTTATTTTTATTTAATGAATATGATACCTATTATTGAGATGATTAAATTTTAAGCAGTGAAGCTACTAACTATAAGAAAAGGAAAGTGTTTGCTTTCAAAGAAATGCTTTTTTAACATTATTTTTAATTGTAGTTTTTCATTACTATTTATTCCCCCATACCCTATTCCACTTCCACCCAATCCCCTCTCCAACCCTCTGCTGCCCACCCCCGCCCTCCCAATCACCACACTGCTGAGTTCATGAGTTCTTTTGCTTTGTTCTTTTTTGCTTGTTCCCTCCACTCCCACAAATAAATGATACATCATGTTTCTTGTTTAAAAGAAACACCTTCATTTCATATTCACACACAGAAGTTGAATTTTCAGGGAGACCATCACTCCGTTGTGAAATTCATTATTTCATTCTGTAATTCTAGGAGTTACTCGTTGTTTGAGTTGCAAGGTTATCACCCTAATTTATAACATTTTAAAAAAGATTTTATGTATTTATAATTAAGAGAGAGGCTAAGGGAGGGACAAAGGGAAAGAAACGTCAATGTGCGGTTGTCCCTTCTGTGCCCACCACCAGGGACCTGGCATGTAAAGCAGGCATGTGCCTTGACTGGGAATTGAACTGGCAACCCTTTGGTTTGCAGTCCAGCGTTCAAGACACTGAGTGACACCAGCCAGGGCTAATTTATAACATTTTTTAGTGATGTGTATGATATTGAATGGGAGGATGATTATAGTCAATATCCTCATTTTACTGAAAAAAAACCAGAGATAGGATTTTCATACTCGGGCTGTTGATTAGAATTAAATGATTTTTAAAAATGATTTGCATCATTTCATCCTTTTGTTTCTATTATTTTGTTTTAGCTCAGTTGTATTTCATTGGTCAATAACATTAATTATTTTTATTCAATATAGGCTAGACTTACATTTTCCATTATGAAGATCCATTTAAACCCTTAATTATTAACTATATAATTTGACACAAAAGTTAAAAAACTTATTTAATTTAAAAATCCTATTTCTATCATTTTGTGTTTCTAAAAGTTGTCAAAACAAAGTTCTCAAAATACAAATGATCACAAAAGTTTCATTTGAATATATCTATTTATTTTAAATAACAACAAAAAATATTTGTGTTATACATAAATAGCAGAAACTACTGATGACTAAAAGGAAGAGAAATCAATGAGAGAATGTACATATTTTTCTTATCTTTTGATGGAATATAACCACTGATGATATTTTGATATGTAAATTTTCCTTTTTTTGCTTCATATGACAAGAAAAACCAAATATTTCAAAATTTATTATGTACTATGTAATTTATTGTACAAACTAGAAATAATAATACATGTTTGTGACTAATAATCTCATTTAAAATGCTTACATTTGGTTGATTTTTACTGCACTTTATAAAATTTTATTGTAATAGTAAAATATATATTCACCTGCAAATGGGCATACACTTCATTCTTATATATTGCCATGCATTTTTTTAGATTCTATGCATTTGCACGCTCATGCAAATGCATAGGCCTAGATGAATTTAAATTGTTGGAATTTCAGAAAAATAGCGAACATTGTTAAGATGCATTTTCTCCTCTGTATTTCCACATTCTTGTTAATTATTTATTCATATTGTTTTATAACCATGAACATTTTTGTGAGAGAAAACTGTCATTAAGAACTCATCTGTTCTTAATTTACTCCTTACTTAAACCTAGAGCACAATGTTCTATTTGTAATATCAGGGCAGTTGGTTGATGTAAAAAAAAAGTTGATATTAATTACAGAAAATTGTCATCATTTGGAAAAAAAGAAATGAAGAGTATTATGGAGGCTCAATCCTGATTACAGTTTAAAATTGCTCTCTCTATTAACACAATCAACACTCCCAATGAGCAAAGTTTATAGAGGAACAAGTAACCAGATATTTTCTGGGGAAGGTCTGCTTTCATTTTTTATGCTTTTTTATATCTTTTCTTTCTGCCAGTGTAGCAATTATTTTAAAGTCTTGTGTAAAATGTCATTTCAGGAGTATTAAGAGAAAAAGCCTACCTAATTATTAATGTTTTACATTTTTTACTATGCATATATGCAATGGTTGTTAAAGAGCAGTTACACAAATCCACTAACACAAATATTTTAAATATAAATTAATATGAAAAGATGGCATTAGCCAAGGTAAATAGTCACTAGATATACACATTTTAACCATGTGAATTAGATTAACTTCAAAGGACCAGAAAGACATTCCGTAAATAATCACTTCCAGTACATTAGGGCACTGGAGCCTTCATATTTTGGGAAGAGATAATTCACCCCATTTCAGTGAGCAATTTTCTCACTAGGGAGTTGAATTACTGTACAGTCAGAACCAGTACTCTATATTCATTGGACACCTGGTTTGATGAATTAAAAGTATTTCAAAATCATTATTTTAGCTACCTCCACAACTCCATATTACATTAATCACTTGTCCATTCCATCATCTACTCATCAGGTCTCTAATTTTATACTAACTTACCTCTCTGGTAAACTAGGATATGAACTTTAGTAAACCAAGTAGTAGAACACAATCCTTGTGCAATACCACACAGTAAAAGTACATCTATCACCCTTATATCCTGAGGTCTTTGTAGGCAACAGATAAGAAAACAAAACTATAATATTGATGCTGAGGACAATGAAAGATTTAAAAGATTCTTTTCATCAATAAATACAAAGCAATGATTTAAAATAGTTTCATATTTTGTGAGAACATCAGGCATTTAACTTTTGTATTAAATATTGGGTTTCACCTTAAAACCTTTGAGATTCAATCTCCTACTCAATAGCTTCAAGGTGTTCACCTATAATTCAGTGTCACCATTTCCAGCTGAGAATATGATCAAGCGTGAATCACGGAGAAAGCTTATGGATAGAGAAAATTATATTCAAGTACTAGTCTTTTTGGCATTCTTCTTCTAGATCAACAGTTATTTCCAGTTGCTAAGGCTCTAATGCCTTCGTTAACATACGATATTTAGGGGTAGAGCGTAAGAAGGTTTAATAGGCCTTTTATTGAGATTTAATTTATATGCCATAAAATTGACGTTTCAATTGTGTAGTTCATTGAATTTTAGTATATTTATAGAACTGTACAACCATATCACAATTTAATTTTAGAAAATTATACATCATATACAAGCACAGCCCATTTCTCCCTTTAGCACTGGGCAACCTGTAATGTGTCTCTTCTGGATGTTTCATATGAATGGAATCATTCAATATGTGTTCTTCCCTGGTCTGCTTCTTTCACGCAGTATGATCTTTATTAGGTTCATGCATGTTGTAACATGTATCAGTGTTTTATTCTTTTATATTTTTATTTGTTTCAATAGTTTTTAACACGATTGAAATATTTTTGTTTCTACTAGAAATAGCTGTTAGAGAAATTTGTAATATTTTTATTTTATTTTTCAATTAGAGTTTACATTCAATTTTATTGTTTTAACTTTTCAGATGTACATCACAGTGGTTAAACAAACATATAGTTAACAAATAAACATGCATAGTGATCACCTCTTGGGGTATTTTTTCGTGGATTTCTTTTTTTTCTTTTCTTTTTTAAACTTTTTTTTTATTGTTGTTTAAGTACAATTTCATGGAACTCTTAACCTAACACAGATAAACCTTACACATTTCATAACTAAAAAAATAAACGTAAATTATCATCATCAGGACAAACAAAGGAAAATTTCAATCAAGGAGATAACTTTTGTAAAGCAGGGAGTGGGGCATTATACAAAACAAGATTAGTTGCAACTTTATTGAACGTATTATGACATTTGTATTAATTTTAAGTTACCTGCATAAAATGGTTATGTGAATAAGATGAAATATATACCTATGTGATATGAACATGACATGGTCACTTCTATTTGGAAAATAACAAATAAAATACCTTGTTTGGTTTATTCCTAGCAGAATTTCTCTGAGCTTTTGAAGGTTAATGTGAAATATAAATTTCCAAAAGGGAGATATAAAATAATATTTCCAAATTTACTTGAATACCGAATAAGAATTTTGAGATGCTACTACTTATAGTCCAATTTAGAACATGTGACAGGTTTAAATAAGTTATAGGCAATATTGAAGATGGATGCAAACACTATAATAAAAGTCTATATAAAAGAACTGAGTGGACCTTGCAGTAACAGCTATCTCAGGAGTTAATTTATACATTCTTTTCATGACACAGGGTTTTTTCTACATATTATTATGGGTTAAAATATCTTTCAAGCTTTGATTTAAAAACAGAGATGCTGCACAATTTTAACCAAGGCAATCATATTCTAAAATGTAATCAATTTGTAATGTGCACAAGGCAATATCATAAGAGAATCGTTGTGATCTGCAGAGACTAGTAAAAAGAATTGGTCAGTGGGCCTCTAGCACCATTTGACACAAGGCATCTTGATCCAAATTACTAATCAATGAAGTGTCTATAACATTCTTCTACCAAGGTCCAAAGCAAAAATGTCCCTTCTTACTACTTGTTTTTAGTGTTGTACTGGATGTAATAGCTGACACAATAAGAGAATAAAAGGTATATAGACTGGGAAGAAAAACATAAATCCAACTGCATTCTTAGATAGCATGACAGTTTCTGTAAAGAATCTGAAAGAATTGACCAAAAACTCTCATAACTAATAAGTGATTACAGCAGGACTGCAAGATAAAACGTTCATATACCAAAGTCAATCAATTCCTTATATGCAAGTGATGAACAAGTGGAATTTGAAATTAAAAGCACAATACCTTTTAGATTAGGACACCCCCAAATGAAATGTTTAGGTATGAATCTTACAAAATGTGTATAGAGCTCTGAATGAGAAAAACTACAAATCTCTGGTGAAAGAAATCGAAACAGAACTAAATAAATGAGAGATATTCCATGAGAGATATTTGAATAGGGAGATTCAATATTGTGAAGATGTCAGTTCTTCTGAACTTGATCTATAGATTCAATGAAATTTCAACAAAAAGTCAGCAAATTATTTTATAAATATCTGCAAATGGATTCCAAAATTTCTATCCAGATGCAAAAGACACAGAATTGCCAACACAATATGGAAAGAGAACAAAGATAGAGTTCTGACACCACCCTGATTACAGTTACAGCAATCAAGACAGTGTGCGGTGCTGGTGAAAGAAGAGACAAATATTTCAATAGAGCAGAAGAAAGGGCCCAGAAATAGACCCCTATAAATATAGAAAACTGATTTTTGAGAGAAGAGTAAAAATAATACAGTAGTCTCTTCACCAAACAGTGCTGGAATGTGCTAAAAAATGAATCTAGATATAAACCTTACACCTTTCACAAAATTAACTCAAAATATGTGAAAGAGCTAAATATAAAATGCAAAAATTATAAAACTCATACCAGACAACATAAGAGAACATCTAGATGACCTTGAAAATGATGATACCTTTTTAGATACAACACCAAATGCCATGGCCCATAAAAGAAAGAATGGATAAAATGAATTTCATTAAAATTTTAAAACTTTCTGTGAAAGACAATGTCAAGAGAATAAGAAGCCATAGACTAAGAAAAATTATTTACAAAATACATATCTGAAAAAGAACTAGTATCCAAAATATATCAAGAACTCTTAAAATTCAACAATTAGAAAACAAACAAATTCATTAGAAAATGAGGAAATAGTTTAACAGACACCTCACCAAGGAAATACAGATGGTAAATTACCATGTGAAAAGATGCTCCACAACATATGTCATCAGTGAAACGCCAATTCAACCAACAACTAAGACACCACTACACATCTATTAGAATGCTCAAAATTTGGAACGCTGACCACACAAAATACTGATAAAGATGTGGTGCAACAGAAACTCTTGTTCATTGCAGGTGGGAATGCAAAATCGTACAGCCACTTTCAGAGACAGTTTGGAGGTTCCTTACAAAACTAAATATACTCTGACCATATCATCAGCAATCACTCTCCTTGTTATTTAGTTGAAATGCTCAACTTATGTCCACACGAAAACCTCCACAGATGTTTAAAGCAGCTTTATTCATAATTGCCAAAACTTGGAATCAACCAAAATATTCCTCTGAGATGAATGGATAAACTGCGGTCCAACCAGACAATGGTGGAATATTATCCAGTGCTAAAATATATATCAGCTGCCAAGCCATAGAAAGAGATGGAGGAAACTTAAACGCATGTTACTGTGGTGGGGGCGGGGGGTGCTCCACCTGCTGAACTCCCTCAGCTGCCAAGGATGAGAATAAGTCTACCAAGACGTGATCTGCTTGGAGAGGAAAAGAGACCAATCTCTCAGAGGAGAAGGGCCTGGAGCCTGTTTCCCAATGGTCTTTTATTGTGTTTAGTTTGCATAGGAATACAGGACATATACATAAAACTCATCAATCATTGTCAGTCAGTAACGATCAAAGAATAGATAACATTCAAAGAATTGTAAGGGCTTATTCTTAGTCAGGGTCATATAGATAGAGTAACTACAAAGGACCATAAAACTTTGGGAAACAAACATTTTATGTTTGGAACCTTATCATTTAAATTGAGGGTATTCTTAGCAAAGCAGGTTTCACAGGATTTCATGCATTCTTTTTCAGGCCTGATAGCCCCAGCGAACCTCCTGTTCCAACACAGGGCCACACCCACCTCCAGCATTGTTTCAGGCTTAAAACAGGCAGGGGAAGTGAGGTGACCAAAAGATTAGGAGACTTCTTACAGATAGAATGAGTATTCAGACTATGACAAAGTTGAGGAGTGAGGGTCCATCACCCCTTTTCTATAGTCCCTTAAGTCCTTCCCTGATGGCCCTTTCATGACTGTGCTTGTCTTAGGTTGTCCCTCCCTTGAAGAATATTACCCATTATTGGCTAACCAGTCTTCTGCCCCTGGAACAAGCAGGATGTAGTAAAGGGACAGATGTTGGGCCCCTGCCAGGAGGATAAGTTTTATCCCATTAGTGGCTTCTGGTCCCAAGGTCTTTTTACTCAGCCTTAGCCATGGGGGAGTTAAACTTCTGAAACCAGGCAGGGCAGTTCCCATCATGTTACTAAATGAAAGAAGTTGATCATAATAGGTTACATACTGTACTATCCCAACTATGTGACATTGTAGCAAAGGGAAAACTATAGAGACAGTAAAAACATCAGTGATTACCTGAGGTTGTGGGTAAAGGGAGGGAGAAAGAGATAAATAAGGGCAGTGAAAATACTCTGTATGGGACTATAGTGATGGATACATGTCATTATGCATTTGTCTAACCCATTGAATTTACAACACCAAGAGTAACTCTACTGTAAACCATTGCCTTGGTGATTATAATGTGTCAATGTATGTTCAGCAATTATAACAAATGTACCACTCTGATGGTGAACGTTGATTATGAGAGAGACTACTCATGTATAGGAGCAGGGGTATCCTAGAAATCTCTGTACCTTCCTCTCAATTTTTCTGTGAGCATAAAATTTCTCTAAAAGTATAAATCCTTAAATAAATATGAGATGTCATCTGGGCCCATGTTATAGTTAACATTTAAACACTAAAAATAAATATAAATTTGAACTCAAAAAATTATAAAATAACAAAAATGAGGATAGAAGGTCCAAATTAATAATTAGAAAACATAAAACCAATCAATTTGATAAATACGATATTGAGTCCTGGGGGAAAATTCAGAGAAATATATAGCACTATTACAAGAACAAAACTTTTTAAAGTTTTATATAAAAATATATTAAATTACCAATTGATAAAGGAGATCAGTTATAGAAGAATGAATTAAAAGATAATTCTTTGTATAACACTGTACTAATAAGTATGAAAAGGAACAGAAAATAGAAAATTTCATAAGTTACTCTAAAAGACTGCAAAAAGAGTTGAAAACTTAAATTGTCTGAGAGGCATAGAAGAAATAAAAGAGAATACTAAAGAACCATAAGTAAATGTTTTCCCCATTTATTTAGTATTTTTACATCAGCTGATGCAATTAAATAAATGGACAAAATAATATACAAATGTTAAGAAGAAATACTTATACATATTGTTATGGAAGAAACTCAGGTCTTCTTGCTGATACAGTAAAGAATTATAGATCAGCAAGCCTATGAGTGTGCGAGCAAAGTTTATTAGTGTTAGTTCTCATGGGATAGAATGGGCCTAGCTAAAGTGGGGGTGAAAGGCAAGAGCTTGGGTGGCAAGAACAAGGGTGGCAAGAGGCATCAGGTCCTTTGTTCTGAGGACTTATACAATTGGAGGTATGGTGGTAAAGAAGTTACATATTGATTGGTGGGTAAAAGTAGTGTCAGCTTCCCCCAGGGGGACATGACTACCCAAACATAAGTATGTATGGGAGTTCTTTCCCAGATAGTGGAAACTACATAGAATTTCAAGGATTCCTCTCCCACCTTCCAGGACTTGGGATGTTCAGGACACCTGGCAATCTTAGTAAGATTGTTACAGAAGCTGACAAAAGCCCACTCTCCTCCTCTTCCTGTGCTATCATAGTTTTGCTTCTGTTGTTTGGAATGCCTGGCAATCTTAACTGATCAGGCTCAGGACTGCTAACATGTGTCTTCCTTTGTTTCTAGCCTCCTGTATTAAGTCCTTTGTTAAACTCTAATGGCAGGGCTCTTTCTGCCTTTATCTGCCTTCTAGCTGCTCATTCCTAGCTGATATCTAATAATACAACTTGCATAAAAATTATTAAAATACAGTGACAATTTAATAAAAGACATAGGGTATTTACCATTGTTTACTGGCATTGTTAAAATTCTCCTTGAGTTATAAGAAATCCAGATCTTTTAAGACATTTAGCTTATATTTTCTTTTTCTCAATTTTTATTTTAATTCTGTATTAATAATTTTTAAAATAAAAAAGTTTTAAATTTTTATTGCTCAATTTGTTCTTTTATTTTTCTATTTTTTATTTTTATTAATTATAATTTATGTATTTATTTTTTAATTTATTGCTGTGATATTGGTTAATAAGATTATATAGGTTTCAGGTGTAGAATTCTATAATATATTATCTGTATATTGCATTCTGTGTTTACCACCCAAAGTCAAATTTTCTTTTGTCACCATGAATTTATTTATATCATTTGTATGCATAGAAGAGTTTCAGATACATAACCTTATCATTTTCCTAGATTTTTCTTAACTCCTTCATATATATTTGACTCTTTTCCTTAAAAAAATTTTTTGCATGGAGTAAGGTGAAATGTCCTTTGATTTTTATTTTATTTTCCAAACAGCTAATTCTTCCATCACCTGTTTTTGCAAAGTATATTTTATCTCTAGCAGTTTGATACCTTTATCCCAATTCTCAAAATCGATATGAGAACTATTGCAGGGCCATCCATCACTTTTAGTTTTTTAATATTATCTGGTAATATAATGGATATTATGTGTGTGTATATATATATATGTGTGTGTATATATATATATATATATATATATATATATATATACACACAGGGGTGGACAAAAGTAGGTTTACAGTTATGAGTACATGAAACACAAGGTTTGTTCTTGTATTATTATTTATTAATTATTGTATTATTTATTTATGTTACAACTATAAACTTATTTTGACCAACCCTGTATTTGACCTTATAAAAATTAAATTTAAAGGTAAATTAAAGTTAAAATTAGGACTACAATAAAATATAGATATGTAATAAGTGAATAAAAACATTTTTATAATAGAAGTTTTAAAATGGTAAGAATGTAAACACACTATTCATTTTTAGAGAAAATGTAATTGGAAAAAAGTCACATCTCTTTTTTTCTCATCATTGTGCCTAAAAATATTTGTATTATTTTCTGTCACAAAGCTTCTAAAATTTTTGATGTTTATAAAGCTACCTAAATTCAGATACATATTTGACAGTTTCTGGACTAACTTATGCTAACTTCCTTATTAGTAATCATATATTCTGCATTAGATTTAGAAAATCTAAATTCAATATTTTAGGTCAGAAAAAAAGTGGCAATAAACCATGGATAACTGTCAGAAAGTTAAAGACATTGAGAACCAAAACTGATGCAGAAATTAAAAAGTAATATCTAACTGCTCACTTATTCTGAATTCATGATTTTGAAATATTAAAGGGTACAGCTTTTAATATATCCAATAATATATTGACAGGTTGAATTCTAAAACGATTCTCATGGCTTTTTATCCACACCTTTGTATAATCTTTTCCCCTTAAGTCTGGGCAGAATGTGTGACTTGTTTCAAACCAACAGAATATGAAGAAGATGACTAGGTAGCACTCTCATGATCAGGTTATATTAGACAGCGAGGTGAAGGGATTTCACAGATATCAGTGAGGTCATTAACAAGCTGATGTTAAGTTAATCAAAAGAGAAATTCTCTGACTAGCCTTGAAGAAGTCAACTTTCTTGTGGGAGATGGCCAAAGACCTGAGGATGAGCTTCAGGAGCTGAAATCAGTCCTTGTTTTATAGCCGGCCAGCAAGAAAACCAAGACTTCAATCTTCCAGCTGCAAAGCAATAAATTCTGCCAACAACCTGAATAACTTCAAAATCAGACTCTCCCTGGTCAAGCCTTCGGACACAAACAGTATGGCTAACATTTGATTGGAGCCTTTTGAGACCCTAAACAGGAAATAGCTAAGCATTGTCTGAAATCCTGACCCACAGAAACCAAGGGGTTTTGTTTTAGGTGTGTAGTGATTTGTTAGCAGTAATGGGTAACTGATTAGATAGATAGATGATAGATACATAGATAGATTATGTATAATAATCTGTATATATGTATAATTTTTTCCTCCAGAGATGAAAGATGGAATTAACTTTTGAAAGAATTAAGTTGTAATCAATCAAGCTATTTGTCTCCTTAAAATGCTCAAATGTGATTGTCAACATTAAAAATATAATATATTTTTATATATTATAACCCTAAAGTGATGGGTTGTGGTATTTTTGGATGCTATAATTTATTACTGAGTTATGCCACTTAGATGTAATACCATAGAAATGGGGTTTCCTGACAATATCAGTATCATGAAGAAATGTTTTTATTTTTTTCCATTTTACATACTAGCATAAGGATTTTATCCAAGATGCATACTTCAAAACTGAAAAGCAAAATCTTGAACTCTCTGGAAGCTGAAATGTATACTCTTCGTTAGCTGTGACTGAAATTTAGTCCCTTCTAATATACTAGATTCACTATCTCTTCTAACATTAAAATCATGCTGAAAAGCTCCATTGATGCCTTCCAGATATTCTGCTTGGTGGACAATAGGAGAACTCACTTAGGGAGCTCTTTTCGAGTGGTTGGTGCCTGTTAGAACTGATTCCAAATACCTTTCTTAGTTTCTTGACTCCAAAAATAAAAGTATTAATAAATATCCATACCTTTACCAAAATTAAGAAAACAACAAACAGATCTTAGACCATAAATTTTCAGTTATGGAGGAGCAAAATGTGATTCTCTTGTATTCTTTTTCTCGCACATATTTTGGCAAATTGCAAAGAGAGGTTTACGCTTTTTTGGATTGGTGGTGGAGTCATCCATATGCAAAGAGAGCCACCTGCCACCTGCCACCCCATTTGCTCCACAGCCAGCTCTTTTCTGCCGTGCACACCATCAGCATGTGCACAGAGCAGCATAGTGACTTGATGAAGGAAATTTGCCAATAACCAATGCTTCTTGTCTGGGCATGTTTGTCATTCATCTCTTACTAGTTATGAACTTCTGAGAAACACTGGATCTGTCTCTTTTTTTATTTTTGCTATAGAAATTACAGCTCTGAATGATGCTACTGTAGTTTCAGTTTCTTCTTTGAAGATAAAGGTGCAACTAACTAATTAATAAAAATATGACCAAAATCTGGAAGTACACAGATTATTAGTTTGATAAAATATAGTATTTTGATACTAATTTTATATTTCTTATTTGTTCTTTGTTTCTCTTTCAGCTACTTGTGGAAAATAATTACAAACTATGTTCTTTGCAAAATCATTACAAAAATTCATAGTCCGTAGTTTTACTGAAGTCTGTTTTCATTAATGCTTACAACATTATTTTATAAAATTTGATGTTTGTATTAGTATTTCATCATTAATATTATGTTTCAGTTAGTCACATTAGAGTCATTAACCTATTATTGTTAATGAGAACTATAGCACAATAGTAGCATTAAAAAACAAATTTATGAAACATAAACCATAACATGCAAGTGATATAAGAATAACTGAGTATACTCACATCTTAATAATTGTCTGTTAAAATAGAAAAACTGAATAATGCAAATCTTGTAACACAATCACAGCTGGGAAGATTGAAATGACTGCTAGGTAATGCTGTTTCTTAGAATAGCGGCTTCTAAAGGCCCACCATGTATTATTTATTGATAATTATTATAATCATATTATGAATAAAGAAGAATTATACTCCTCATTTTATAGTTTCAGGAATGAAGGCAAGCAGAGCTTGAAGAACTTTTCCACATCACATAGTTTAAGCAGCCAAGCCATATCTTCATTTAGGTGTGGGGCCTGCAGAGCTGGACCCTTGACCAATACATACTTTCTCTTAGAGTATTTGCCAACTACACAGAAACGTAACTGGATGAAATTACTTTCTTCATTTCACCTTTCATAAATTTCAAGCTAAATACATAAGAACAGTATTGAAACTATAGTTTTTATGAATTATAGCAATGAATTTGTTACAATGATCCTTATCGTTTGGAGATGGAGCTAGGTTTTCCTCTTGATAAGCAAGAGAAGGATGATGGCAGAAAATTCTGCACTCCCTAATAGAGTCATGCTAGTAGGAATACTCCTCATTATCTCACATCAAAAGTTTTTTTGTTTTTTTTTTTTTTCTTTTGGCCCTGAATGTTGTAGCTCAGTGGATTGAGCGCAGGCTGTGAACCAAATGGTCACTGGTTCGATTCCCAGTCAAGGGAATGCATGCCAGGTCCCCAGTAGGGGGTGCATGAGAGGTAACCACACACATTGATATTTCTCTCCCTCCCTTCCCCTCTCTTTAGAAATAAATAAATAAAATCTTTTTAAAAAGTGGGTTTTTAAGCCGATGAACCAGAAATGAACAATTTGAAATAAGTATAGCAGTTTGTTCATGGGAAATAAATGGTTAAACAGAAGCTCTCTTTTACACAAACTTCCTGGTGGGGGAGGGTGGAAGTGATGTCCCAGGGATAGAAAAAATTTGATGCAGAGAAATCTTCTTCTAAACAGGCTAATTATAGAACTCCCATTAAAAGAAATTCAGCATTGGCTAATGAGAATCCTTATCTATGAATATACCAGAACATACCTGCTTGGCTAAGATTGCAAACCTGGAACCTACAAATACATGTGAGGGAAATCTCTCTGGCTCCCCAGATAATGTTACATAAGCTATGTAATTAAATGTAAAACTGAGGTAGTTCATGACCAAAATGGTTCCTTCCACATAAATGATGTGGCTGCATGGCATCATTAAAAATCTCACAGCTTAATCTGGGTCACAGTGCATCCTGATGCATTAGAGATCCCAGAACACTTTCTATTTTGCTTGTGTCTCATGATGTGTACCCTTGAATTTATTAGGAAATTTGGATACTGGCTGAGATCTCTGATTCACCTGAGTCTAATTTGCCGATAGAATTTTTTTTTAATCTCAGTTTATAATGTGTGAAAATCAAAAATGTTATTTGTAAATTAAAAGTCAATCTGAAGTACAAAAGGGTAAAGTATTTTTCCTTGTTGAAAATAGATCTTATTACAACTAAATCTTAATCTTGAAGTTTATTATTTTTCTTAGCTAGATTTAATTTACCACTGACAGTTTTTTTTTTTCTCTCTGAGTTGATACAGTAACAGTATTGCATTCACAATTCGCCACAATCTTGGGTCAACTAACATAAAACCAACTATACTCTGAGTAGAACTCCTCAAAATTTATCATAGAGTAAACTTACTTTCCCTGAATGAAATTTTAAAACTGTTTTTAACTTTTAAGAATATTATCATTTCATTATTTTTGTTGTTGCTTTGTTAATTCTCTTTGAGTCATCTTATCTGTCTGTATATGTTTATTGGCCAACAAAAATTATTCTCTGCCCATCAGAATTAAGCCTTTAATGCTACATAGAAATCAAAGATAAGAGAACACAATTACCATGCAATCTTCAAAAAACAAAATACTATTTTAGAGTAATGTATGTTATTTTGTATAATTTACCATGGAATTTTGAATATTTTTATAACAATTTACAATAAGTTGTGTAATTTGCAAAATTAGAAAATGAAAACATGTATCTGTTACATTAACTTCTAAGATTTAACTTAGAAAATTATTACATGAAAAATATTAATTCTTTACAGTTGTATTGTAGACAATATAACAATTTAAGGAAATAAGTATGTTCTGTATTCTATAACATTATTCAATGAACAAAAACTACCTTTCCCTTTTAAAAGAATAAATAATGAGAACAGTGAAAATCAGTATGAATCGCTTTGGGAAGCGTGCACTCAGCAGAGATAAGTTACTCATTCCATGACATATATTTGTTTCTCAATTCTAATATCAGGCAAGAGTACACAGTTTATTAAAATTTTTCCTGATCACACTGTGTAAAATAGAATCCTCTGCTCTGATTTTGCATTATCTATCCATTACCCTGTTTTATTTTTTTCAAAGGATTGAGCAGTATTTGGAATAATATTATTTATGTATTTGCTCATATACTTCTTCATCAGTGAGACCTCGGTAAGGATAGGGATGTCCTCTGTCTGTTCCCTGTCTGTATCCCAGTGCCTAGAGCAATCTCTAGCACATAGCAGATTCCTGATAATCTTACATTAAAGGAATAATTAAACAAGTAAAAAATAAAATGCCTTACTCTTTTAACTATTGTCACACATATTTTGAAAGCTTTTAACTTTGTAACTACATGTCACAATGCCCTTATTCATAAGTATAGTATAAGTGTTGTGTTATCTTAAGGTACCTATAAATGTAATTTTAGCCAGTGGCTGCACTGCTATATATTTCATAAGTTGATGACAGCTTGATTACTGTGACCTTTTATATGGAAAATGAAGAAAAAGTAAGTATTGTAAAAAATCTGAATTCATTAGAGCAAAAGTCTTAGTTCTGAACTGAAACTTTTTAAATGTCTTTTAATTGTTACTCAAAAAAAAAAACATTTTAAAGAATAGCAGATGTGAAAAAAGATTCTGGAATTAAGATTTTGCTTCCATTTCCTTTATTATCTTTCTAATGTAAATATAATATTTATGGCCTACTTTTCTGAAGTAAAAAATGATGCAAGTATTTCAAAGAAGATATTATCATTCTCTAACAGACCAGTGTTGGGTTTTTTAAAACTTGAACAAAAATTATTTAGTAATAGAATAATTTCTATTGATGAGCATGACACTGGGCTTTGGGAATGAACAGTCTGTTCAAGAGAGTCTACATAGATGCTCCTCCTGCAAAGGGAAAGGTTTCAATTTTGCCATTTTCTAAACACAGAAAAATGTATCCCTCCAATTCAGAATATTGAATGTCTTATGGAAAGTGAAAGGTCATTTGTAACTGTCCAAAGGATTGATGGAGTTGAGATACCTCCTTGACCTTCACCCTGCACTCATAAAGAATAGTTTCAGATGACAGAGCATCAGGCAAGTTTTCAGAAAATGTCTTTTCTTCCTTTATATTGCATAGCAAGATTGTTACCTGATAGTCTCTTTCATAGTTGTATGACACGATTTAATTACCTGGTACCTTTCCTCATTAAAAGTTAACTGACATCAAGTGCTTCTAAGCAATGTCTGTGCTTTGGACTAACTCAAGCAGTTCTATCTGCTTTTTGCCATTGTTTTCCATCTCAGTTTCTACAGTAATTGCTTTGGAGGCATCATAAAACATGTCAAGGTCATCCTTCATGAATACTAACCACTACACCCCCCAACACATATATATTCCACTTAATTACTGTTTATTAAGGACACATATTGCAAAAAAGCACCTACTTCATGATAATTCAGAGACTTTTTTATCCCCATGACTTAATTTTAAAAACTAATAAAATGTTAGTGCAACTATTAAAAACAATAGAAGTGTGCTATACTACTATACTAATAGCTCTAGAACTAGTGTGTGTGCACACGCTTACCACATTTGTCAGTTGTGAAATCTCTGTGACCTAGAGTGGCTGTATGATCTCTAAATTTAGGACTTGTGTGAGAGAAAAAATCTAATGATATTGCGCAATACTTTCTATGCAAAATGATACTACGCCACACTATATGGAGAGCGTGGGCTTCCAGCTGTTTTACTCATAACAATGATGGATTCGAGCTGATCCTACTGTCGCTCTTGTCATTTAAGCTTTCTTTGTGCCTCAGCTTGTGCATGGCAGCAGCCTCCTAACTGCTTTCCTTGTTTCCACTGTTATCCAACTCAAATTTACATAGAATAAAGAGAATGAGAAAGGAAATATCCTAAATTATTTCAGAAATAATAAGAGAATGACCTAACAGAAGGCAGGCAGAACTCCAAGAAAATGAAAAACATGTTAAAATAAACAAAGAGAATATTAATACCTGGCTTTGAAATATTAAGTAGTCAAACATATAACAGTATAATAATAATGGCCAAACATATAATAATGCATACATATTTTTTATTTTCAACTATTTGAATGAATCTAAAGACTAAGCATAGAAGTAGTCATTGCAATAAGACACTTAAAATGTAAAAGTAGATATGGTAAAATTTTGTTGCTTTAGCAATAAGGAATATAGAGATAGATATCACTGCCTTTACACTCCAAAGATAAGAATCAAGATAATGTCTTTGATTGAAGAAATGGAAAATTACTGTTTATATGTAAATTAGTTAAGTAACCATGTTTCCCAGCTGAGAGATGAAAAAGGTGCTAAAACTGCATGGGAAGTGATGGGAGAAGGAAAGGGTATTGGTAAAAATAAGCTAAATCTTCATTTACCTTATTGAAGTGCCTATTGATTAAATCAATGCTGTCAAATTTTAAAACAGCTTTATAAAAACTTACTTTAGAAGAATTAGAACACAAGCTATTAAAATTATTGTTTCTAAGAAATGAGAACATATTTGTTGAATGAACAAATTGTTGAATTCTTTGAACATATTTGTTGAATGAACATATTTGTTGAATTCTTACAATTTGTTTTTTTCCTCAGTGTAATGAAGTGTCAGTTTTTATTATGAGCCTTGATATAATATTTTCTATTTAAATGTGATTTACTTTTGCAAATATGCTATGAAAATAAATACTGCTTTTCACAATAAAATGTAATTGTTTTAGATTACAACACTGGCAGAATGGGAGCCAAGACAAAAGCAATAGTTAAAGTGGACAGTGGTCTGCATTAGAGGGTTAAGAAAATAGAAAAAAGAAATACCTGGCAGGGGAGACACCATGACCACAAAGGTGGTTTTCCCAGGGCCAGGCTTGCCCATTGCACTCCGGATGTGCTGGCCCCTGTGATTTCCCCAAATGTGGGAAACTCGACTGCAGAATTTGTGGTAGTGCGGGAAAGTGTTCATGCTCTCCCCTGCCCCAGCCCCTAAACAAAGAAAACAACAACAAAAAAAGAGATATAAGGAAAAAAGAAATTTTAGACAAAGATTTAACTCAGTGAAGTGACGTGGCACCAATGTATATCTTCAAAACAAAATCCTAACTTACAGAGTTCTAATTGACAGTTGTCAAAAAATTTACCGTAATTTTACTATGTATTGAAACTATATATAATCTATCTGAAATAAAAATGGTAACACAAAAGATATTAGTAATAATTCTTAGTTGATGTACCATTGTAACAGGGTGTTTTCAAGAGAAATTGGCAGATACTTTGATTTTTAATTATTTCTCCATGGTCCATAGTGAGGACCTGTACTTTTTATCTTACACAATGAGCATCCTTAGAATACTTCTTAACTTTGACCGTCACCTCTCATTCATTCCAGATTCAATTATACCCTCTCCCAAAGATTATGATTTTTTAGCATTATTTAACTCAATTAAAAAGTAGAATGATATGGCACAGTATACCAGTAAATCATTTTCATACATAATAAAATCTAATGTAATAATGTCCACATTAGACATATTTTTCCATGTTTTACCTTCTGATCCTAGTCTGCCTTATCTTCATCCCAGGACTCTTCCCATGTAGTCCTCACAGATGAATCTTCCTTTTCCTACCTCCCTTTTATTACATAGTTTCTTCTTTTTTTTTCCTTCAAGTTCAGTTGTGATATCCAAAGGCTCCTTTCTACCCAATTAATGACTTATAAAAACATCTTCCAAACAATTCCAGTCTATACGTCTGAAATAATTATCATATGAGTGATATAAGAGTACAAGTTTTTTTCTAGAAATCATGTACTTCTATACAGTCCCTCTTAGTCCCTGCAATCATCAAGTGAAATATGTAAGAATGTGGATGTTTGAGATATTTTCAATTCTTTATAGTTCACAGAAACATTTGACACATTATTATGGGTTGAATTGTGTTTCCCCCATATTTTTATGTTGGAGTCCTAATCCCCAGTGGCTTAGAATGCAACCATATTTTGAGATAAAGTCTCTACTGAAGTAATCAATGTAAACTGAGAGTATTATGGTAGGCGCTAATTCAATATGACTGGTGTTATAAAAATGGGAAATTTGGACATGGAGCTAGGGACAGAAGGAAGATGACATAAAAAAGACACAGGGGCCCTGGCTGGTGTAGCTCAGTGGATTGAGCGCGGGCTGGGAACCAAAGGGTCCTGGTTCGATTCCAAGTCAGGGCACATGCCTGAGTTGCAGGCCAGGTCCCCAGTGAGGGCAACATGAGAAGCAATCATACATTGCTGGTTCTCTCCCTGTCTTTCTCCCTCCCTTCCCCTCTCTCTAAAAATAAATAAAATCTTAAAAAAAAAAAAGACACAGGAAAGCCCTGGCTAGTGTGGCTCAGTAGATTGAGCTCCAGCCTGGAAACCAAAGGGTCACTTGTTTGATTCCTAGTCAGTGCACATGCCCGGGTTGCAGGTCAGATCCTCAGAAGGAGCAGGCAAGAGACAACCACACTTTGACATTTCTCTCCCTTTCTTTCTCCCTCCCTTGCCTTCTGTCTATAAATAAATAAATATATATATAAATCCTTAAAAAATAATAGAATCACACACACACATGCACACACGCACACAAAGTCACAGGAAAAGGATGGTCATTTACAAGCAAAGTTCAGAGGCCTGGAACACATCCTGCCCTCACAATCCTCAGAAGGAATCAAATCTTCCAGTACCTTGATTTTGTAATTTTAACTTCCAGAATTATGTTCCAATAAATTTTTGTCATTTAAGCCACCCAGTATGTGGATGTTTCTAGAGCTGTCATAGCAACTCTGGAAAACTAATGCACATACTCAAGTGCTTTTGATGATTGATTATGTGTCTATCCTTTAATAATTATAATTTCCATTCAAGTATAAAAAGAAAATATCCACTAGTCTTTTTCTAATCAAACCCAGTATTTTTAGTTCATTCCTTCTGCCAATAATTCCTTTTCTTATCTTTCCTGTAACGTAACTCCTACTTATGCTTCAAAACTTTTTTTTCAGGAAAGATGTTTGTCAGGAACATGTACAAAGGATGCATGGACAGAGCCAAAGGTAGGATTAAGGGCAGGAAGTGGGGATGGCTGGGGTGGTGGGGAGTGGCACAGGGAAATGGAGAAAACAGTACTTGAACAAGAATAAAAAATGTGAAAAAAATAAAATTTCTATTTAGAACTAGGAAAAAAATAAAATATATCATTTTAATAAAATGAAAAAAGACATTTCTGTTTTTTACAATTAATAAGGGGAGAGAATTGGAAGGGATGACATGAGAAATTCCCTAGCTTTTTGGTGTTTTTGTGAAAACTTCTTAGCAACAGCTTGACTTCAAAAAATGTGTTACAAATGTACAAAAGTGTCTATCTGCTTTCTGTGTGTGTGAGGGGAGACAAAATGAAAGAAACAAAACAAATTACTCTTTTGCTTTGTGGAATAACTGTGGTATTGGAGAAGGAAACAAACTATTTAGGCTGAATGCAACAGCATGTGATGAAAGAGGGGACAGGGTGTACATATTAGACTCTCTGTTGGAGTTCAGTTAGGTCTTATGCGCAGCTGCATTCCTAGCCTCTAGCACAGGACAGCAGCTTATGTTTATTCAATGACACAAATGGTTCTCAAAAAATATTTGTGAAATCATTTGTATATTTTATACACACACACACTCACACACACACATATAATATCTATAATATGCCAGACAATAGTCTTAGCATTTCTATGAATAAGGGCAACGAAACTATTACCTCTTTAAAGTTAAAATCTTATGGATTGACAAAATAAATAATTAAATAAATATCTAAATAAGGCAGATAACAGTTATCTTAAGTACTATGGACAAAATAGCTTAGCTATGTGATATAGAGGAACTGGCCAGGACTAGGTTTATAGGCATGGTATTAGTCAGTTCAGGCGCTATAACAAAAAATACTAGAGACTGACAGATGTAAGCAACACAATTATTCACAGTTCCACAGTCTAGGAGGTCCACGGTCAAGGTGCCAGCACAGGTGGTGTCTGATGAGGATGGCTTTCTGACTTGTATATAGCTGTCTTCCTGTCTTTTCACTATATCCTCACATGGCTGAGAGAGAGAGAGAGAGAGCACATGCAAGCAAGAGAACAAGCTCTGACTTTACTTACATAAACATTAATAAACATCTATCTCCTCTTGGGGGCTCTATGACATGAACTAGTTACCAAACAAAGCTCCCAGCTCTAAATACCATTAAATTAGGGCTTCAACATTTGGGGACACAGACATTTAGTCCATAGCAGGCACTCAATGTTTTTTGAAAAAGGAGGAGTGACCACAGGCATTGTGGTAATGGAAGGGTCCTTAGAGAAGACAAAATTTAAACCCAAAACTTGGAAATAACCCCCAGAAATGAAGTTGGTCATACAAAGGGTGAGTAAAACAGCATTCAGGCAGAGAGAACTGAAAGTTTATAGGTGCTGAGATAGAAAATAATTGGCCCATGCCAGAAATAGAAAGGGAGCCAGTGTGCTGAATTCAGGTGGGATAAAATGAGTTGGAGAATTAGGTAGCAGCCAGGTCACCTCTGGACCCACACCCACACTCCACCACAGAGAGACCAGAAGTTACCATCAGTGCACTGGTAACCACAGGAGGGGTTAAACAGCTACAACTAAATCTGACTTATTTCTTTGCTTGAAAATTTATTTTGACTTATCTGTGCTGAATAGAATATACAGGGCCAGAAGTTGAAACAGAAACTATTGTACTGAGGAGGCCATTGTATATCTTATTAAAGGCAATGATACTTCTCTTAGATGATGTAAGCTCAGAATGAAAGGTAACTGATTTGTAGACTGAGAGTGAAAAACAACTGATTTTAACAAATCAGTTGGTTCTGTTAGGTTTTAGAGACAACAGGATTGGTTGAAAGATTACCTGTGAGGCTTAAAGAAAAAAACAGGAGTCGAGTTTGTCTTCTGCCCCACATCTCTGCTCATTCATACTTTCCTCCTCCCATTACATAGTATTGACTATACTATGCATATAATATGTGACTATGAGAAGCTATTATTAACGAAAGCAGTTAGGATTTGAACACAGTCTAGCCTACTAAAATAAACTCTGAATAGGAAGTGATCTTTTTTTTAATTTTTATTATTTATTTTTTAATTGTTCAAGTACAGTTTTCTGCCTTTTCCCTCCACCCCAGCCCAACCCCCCCATCTCCCCACCTCCCTCCTGACTCCCCCGTCACATTATTGTCCATGTGTTCTCTATAATTACTTCTGCAAACCTTTCACCTTTTTCCCCTAAAATTCACTGCCCTCTTCCCTCTGGTCACCATCAGTCTGCTTTCAATTTCAGTGTCTTTGGTTATATTTTGTTTGTTTGTTTGTTTTGTTGATTAAGTTCTGATTAAAGGTGAGATCATATGGTATTTGTCTTTCACTGCCTTGCTTATTTCATTTAGCATAACGCTTTCCAGTTCCATCCATGCTGTCACAAAGGATAGGAGCTCCTTCTTTCTTTCTGCTGCATAGAATTCCATTGTGTAAATGTATCATAGTTTTTTGATCCATTTATTTATTGACAGGCACCTAGGTCGCTTCCAGCACTTGGCTATTGTAAATTGTGCTGTGATGAACATTGGAGTGCACAGGTTCTTTTGGATTGGTGTTTCAGGGCTATTAGGGTATAATCCCAGCAGTGGAATTGCCGCGTCAAAAGACAGATCCATGCCCTGACTGGTGTAGCTCAGTGGATTGAGCGCGGGCTGGGAACCAAAAGGTCCCGGTTCGATTACCAGTCAGGGCATATACCTAGGTTGCAGGCCAGGTCCCCATGAGGGCCATGTGAGAGGCAACCATACATTGCTGTTTCTCTCCCTCTCTGTCTCCCTCCCTTCCCCTCTCTCTAAAAATAAATAAATAAAAATAAAATATTAAAAAAAAGAGATAGATCCATTTTTAGTTTTCTGAGGAAATTCCATACTGTTTTCCACAGTGGCTTCATCAGTCTGCAATTTCACCAACAGTGCTCTAGGGTTCCCTTTTCTCCACAACCTCTCCAACATTTGTTTTTTGTTGCTTTGTTTATGATGGCCATTCTCAATGCTGTGAGATGGTATCTCATTGTGGTTTTAGTTTGCATCTCTCTGATGGCTAGATACTAAAAATCGTTTCATGTGTCTCTGGACCCTCTGTATGTACTCCTTGGAGAAGTGTCTGTTCAAGTCCTTTGCCCATTTTTTAATTGGGTTGCTTGTCTTATTAGAGTGGAATCATGTGAGTTCTTTATATATTTTGAAGATTAAACCCTTGTCTGAGGATTTAATAGTGTTTTCTTTAGTCATGAAGAAGCTTTTTATTTTGATGAGGTTACATTTGTTTATTCTTTCCTTTATGTCCCTTGCTCTAGGGAACATATCAGTGAAAATACTGTTACATGAAATATCTGAGATTTTCCTGCCTATGTTCTCCTCTAGGACTTCAGTGGTGTCATGACTTATATTTAAATCTTTTATCCACCTTGAATTTATTTTTGTGTATTGTGTAAGTTGGTGCTCGAGTTTCTTTTCTTTTTTTTTTTTTTTGCATGTAGCTGTCCAGATCTCCCAACACCATTTGTAGAAGAGGCTATTTTTATTACATTTTATGCTGCTGCCCCCTTTGTCAAAAATTAATTGACTGTAGAGACTTGGGTTTATTTCTGGGCTCTCTATTCTATTCTGTTGGTCTATCTGTCTACTTTTATGCCAGTACCAGGCTGTTTTGACTACAGTGGCCTTGTAATACAGTTTAATATCAGATATTGTGATCTCTCCTACTTTTCTCTTCTTTCTCAAAATTGCAGCAGCTATTCAGGATTGTTTATGGTTCCATATACATTTTTGAAGTGTTTGTTCTATATCTGTGAAATATACCACTAGTACTTTGATAGGGATTGCATTGAATATATAAATTGCTTTGAGTAGTATGGACATTTTGATAATGTTGATTCTTCTGATCCATGAACATGGTATATGTTTCCATTTGTTTGTGTCTTCCGTGATTTCTTTCTTCAGTGTTGTGTAGTTTTCTGAGTACATGTCTTTCACATCCTTGGTGAGGTTTATTCATAGGTATTTTACTTTTCTTGTTGCTATATAAAAGGAATTTTTTCCTTATTTCTGCTTCTGATGTTTTATTGTTGGTAAACAAAAATGCCTTTGATTTCTGGATACTGACTTTGTATCCCGCTGTTTTGCCAAATTCATTTATTAAGTCGTGCAGTTTTTTGGCAGAGTCTATAGGATTTTCTAGGTACACTATCATGTCATCTGCAAACAATGAGTTTCCTTCTTTCCAATTTGGATGCCATTTATTTCCTCTTCTCGTCTGATTGCTGTGGCTAAAACTTCCAATACTATGTTGAATAGAAGTGGTGATAGTGGACAAACTTGTCTTGTTCCTGATCTTCATGGGGAAGATTTTAGTTTTTGCCCATTGAGTCTAATGTTGGCTGTTGGTCTCTCATGGCCTTTATTATGTTGAGGAATGCTCCGTCTATTCCCACTTTGCTGAGTGTTTTTATCATAAGTGGGTGCTGTACCTTATCAAATGCTTTTTCTGCATCTATTGATATGATCATGTGATTTTTGTTTTGGCTTTTGTTTATGTGATGTATTACATTTATTGATTTGTGAATATTGTACCATCCTTGCATCCCTGGGATGAATCTCACTTGGTCATGGTGTATGATCTTTTTAATGCATTGCTGGATGCAGTTTGCCAGTATTTTGTCGAGGATTTTAGCGTCTATGTTCATCAGTAATATTGGCCTGAAGTTTTCTTTCTATATTGTGTGTTTCTCTGTTTTGGGGATTAGGATGATGCTGGCTTCCTAAAAAGAGTTTGAGAGTCTTCCATCATTTTGGATTTTTTGGAATAGTCTGTGAAGGATAGGGGTTAGCTCTTCCTTAAATGCTTTGTAGAATTTTCCTGTGAAACCATCTGGTCCAGGGCTTTTTTGTGTCAGGAATTTTTTTATTACTTCTTCAATTTTATCTGCTGTTATTGGTTGGTTCAGGCTTTCTGCTTCTTCTTCACTGAGTTTTGGAAGATTATATTTTTCTAGTAATTTGTCTATTTCACCTAGGTTTTCAAATTTCTTGGCATATAGTTCTTTGTAGTAATTTCTTACAATCCTTTGTATTTCTGTGGTATCAGTTGTAATCTCTCCTCTTTCATTTCTGATAGTGTTTGTTTGGGTCCTCTCTCTTCTTTTTCTTGATGAGCCTGCTTAAAGTCTTGTCGATTTTGTTTATCTCTTCAAACAGTGAGCTCCTAGATTTATTGATCCTTAGAATTGTGCTTTTAGTCTCTATGTCATTTAATTCTGCTCTGATCTTGGTTATTTTATTTCTTCTACTTGCTCTGGGCTGTTTTTGTTATTGTCCCTCAAGTTCTTGTAGTTGTAGGTTGATCTATTTTTTAACATTATATATCCTGCATTGAGTATTGTGTTTGGTATACAAGCATATGTACCTTGTGTTAAATGTTTTTCAATAAATAACTGTATGTTAAGTAAGATAATTGGCCAAATAAAGAATGATGATTAAATAATTGAATTTATTCCTAAAATTCATTTTCATAGTATATAAACATAAAATTCAAAGTATTTTTATTTAGAAAACACTTTCAAGCATTCAGTTACCTTTCCTGGAGACTATGTTATTTGATTATCATACCTACTCCATTCCAGCATAGAGAGGATGATTCTAATTTTATACTTGTGGAAACTGGGGCTCAGCAGACCTAAGTTACTTGCTAATAAATGATAAAGCTCTTCAACTTTAATTCATTGTTTACTCCACTCTCTTGTGTTCTTCTAGATATACTTAGATTGATAATATCATGTGGCAGTGAAAAGATCACTGAACTGGTTTGTGGGAAATCCTTCCAGGTATGGCCCACACAAGCTCTCTGAGGCTTTGTCATCTGATTTATAACATCAGGAAGTTAGAACTAATGAGCTTTAATATCATCTCCAAAGCAAACAGTGAAATGTCCAACCAACTTACCAAGTGGTTGAAAACTATCAAACTTCTTTTTCTTCTCATTGGGCTCCTTCCACATATAGTTTTCTCCTCAATTCTCATTTGTTGATCTTAATAGATTTATTAATGTAGATTTATTAAGAATCTACTGATTTACAAAAATTACCAAAATAATTCTGATAAAATAAATAAAATAATTCTATATTGAAGGCCTTTTTAAAAAATGGATGTATGTCACAAAAGATTTGTGCAGAGAACATTACTTGGAGCTGGATTCAACATGGCAATACAATGTTAAGAAAAAAAGATATTGTTGCCTTCATTTTTCCAGGTGGTGAGTAAACTTATTTTCAAGCTCTTTATAAAAAGCAAGCCATAATACAAATTGAGAATTTTTATCATGCCTACTTCCACATTCTAAACAATGTATGAGCTAAATTTAATTACCCAAGTTTATTTTGTCTTAGTTTTTACCTTTCTTATCACTAAGTATAGTTGGAATGTAGGTGTATACATTCATCCACAAATGAAGTTTGTCTGGAAAAAGTCTAGCCATTGTTAATATAAAGAGAACAGTTTATACAATGTCCCTGTCCTAGCAACCAAGGACAGTGGACTGGAATGTTCATGCATGAACAATGAAGACTTCACTGTACTAGTCACAGTGGGGGCAGGCAGCAGACACTGTTGAGTGAGCATATGTATTTTGTGGCCATCTCATACAAAATGACTGAGCAAGTAGAACAATGAATCTGCATCAAATTTCGCATTAAGCTTGAGCATTCCTCCATGAAAACTATTTGGATAATTCAGAAGGCTGTAGCCATGGGCAACTGGGGATTGGCAGCTTCATCACAACAACGCATCTGCTCATGCATCACATCTTGTTCAGAGTTTTTTGGTGAAACGTCAAATCACCCAGGTGACTCAGCCCCCTATAGCCCAAATTTGGCACCCTGTGACTTCTGTTTTTTCCCAAAATTAAAATCACCTTTGAAAAGAAAGAGAATTCAGATAGTTGATGAGACTTAGGAAAATATGATGGGGCAGGTGATGGCTATTGGGATAACTACGTGAGGTCCCAAGGTGCTTATTTTGAAGGGCGATTGAGACATCATTGTCCTATGTATAATGTCTCTTGTATCTTCTTTAATAAATGTCTCTATTTTTCATATTACGTGGCTGGCTACCTTCTGGACAGACCTCATATAAGACTCTATGTTTTTTTTTATTATTACTTTATTGTTGTTCAATTACAGTTGTCTGCATTTTCTCCCCTATCCTCCTCCCCACCCCACCCAACCCCACCTCCCTCCATTGTTTCTACCCTCCCCCTTGGTTTTGTCCATGTGTCCTTTGTAGTAATTCCTGAAAACATTTCTCTCCACAATCCCCTCTCCCCTCTCGTATGCCTATTGTTAGATTGTTCTTAATTTCAATGTAAGGACACTATGTTTTAAAAATAGTTTTAGCAGGTAACTTTAGGGTAGGGCAGGGATACTTATGGATTTAGCTCAGAAAGAGATCTCAGAGGATATGAAGTACATCAGGACAAACTCTATAGTAAATAAGGAAATCAGAAAGTATTTATAAATTTCACTGTCTGAGATTTAAAAATCCAATGGAAGCTAATATATTGTCAATTATTTTATTAAAAATATGCACTGTTTATATTTAATATAGAATTTTAAAAACAAATTAGGTATATACATATTATATTTCTAGGTTTACAAAAACCAAGTCAAAGATAAAAGTACTTTAGATTTAGAGTTTAATGTCAGAATAACATGGGTTATATGTACTATGTTTAAAATTTTAGTAAGGATGAGATTAGAGGTAGTAAGGAAACAAAAAGAGGCAAAAAGGAAGACAAAAGGAAAGAGAAGAAAGGGAGAAGCCTGCAAGTTCTAGAGAAGGGATTTCTTAGTTCAACATGGCTTCATGGTGGCTGCGGAAATGCCTCTAGCCCCACGCACTAAAGTGTTTTCCACAGTTTGACGCTGTTTTACCAAGTGCAAATTTATACATATTCTACTGCATCAAGTTGTATAACTTTAAAATAGTTGCTGATGAGATTTGTGATTATTTTGTAATTATTCGACAAGCTTAACTAATTAGGTATAGCAGTTTATTTGAAAGTATCCTTGCTATTTATGCACTGATAGTAATTTATTTATAATTATTGAATCTTCTATTCTGTATAACCTGTAAATTACATTAACAGTATATATACATATTTATTTTCATAGAAATGGGTTCCTAAACAAACATATATTTACATCAGAAAATAATGTTGCCTTTGAAGGGAAATACACACACACACACACACACACACACACACATATGTTGATTCCAATAAAATAATTTAGTTAAAGATAAACTGGAAAATGAAGAAATAGTAAATGGTGATGATGTGAAATAGGCTGTGCTATATGCCAAAAAAAAAAAAAAAGAAAGAAAGGAAAAGAAAAAAACACAGCAAAATGAAGTCAGCATTGAAGAACAGCCAAGTTATTGCCCACTTTATTGATAGCCCACTGTTGGGATTACCAGCATCTGGGATAAGTAAGGTGTACTGCTCTATATATCCTTTTGTAAACATTGTGATTTAACTTGTAAATTTATCTACACTGGTTCTAAAATTACTGTGATTCCCACATTGCTTAGAATTGTACTCTCTGAGATAAACAAGCCCAAGCACGAATTCAGCCAACACTGATTTTTTTGTTTTCTTTTGTTTTTTGGATGAAAACAATTACATGTTTCCTCTCACCCCACCTCCACTTATCATGGAGAATTTCCCATAGCCAAAGCCAAATGTTTTAATTTGTAGAATATTCTGTGTTTTGCCACTGCAAAGAAATCACAGCTAGTAAGTTCCACAGACTGCAAAAGCTCCAGAGGGAATTGTATGCTCTCTCAAGCATAAAATTTTAAGGTTTTATAATGTATAATATGTTGATGAAGTCTATCAAAACACATCTCTTTTTTTAGAAGAAAAAGAAAATAAAGAAGGTCCTTAAAAATAGTTGTTCCAAAAGACATTGCATTCGAAAATGAACTACTGTTAATTGTTGAAGAATTGAAAATATTACTATTAAAAACAACTGATTAAACTGTGTTCATTTAATTAAGGTCTGTGTTATCAAAAAACACTAACAATGCCATGGTTTTAATGATCATAAAAAGATTGTATTTACCTCACAGGAGAAACTTATCAAACATATTTAACTGGACTGCTGTTCTTGTTTACAAATATTGAAAAATTTGATATTTTGAGTAACCATTCGGTCTTTAATGCTATGCAAATCTGAGGTTATTTTTAAATTGGTCTAGTATTATTTTAATATATTTTATTGATTATGCTATTACAGTTGTACTGTTTTCCCCTCTTCATTCCCCTCCACCCTGCACACTCCTCCTCCACCCACATTTCACCCTTTAGTTCTTGTCCATGGGTCACACATATAAGTTCTTTGGCTTCAACATTTCTTATACTATTTTTAACCTCCCCCTGTCTATTTTCTACTGACCATTTACACTACTTATTCTCTGTACTTTTTTCCCCCTTTCTCCCCCTCCCACTCCCCTGTTGATAACCCTCCATGTGATCTCCATTTCTGTGGTTCTGTTCCTGTTCTAGTTGTTTGCTGAGTTTGCTTTTGCATTGGTTTTAGGTGTGGGTTGTTGACAACTGTGAGTTTGCTGTCATTTTACTGTTCATATTTTTTACCTTCTTTTTCTTAGATAAATCCCATTAACATTTTATATAATAAAGGCTTTGTGATGATGAATTCCTTGAACTTGACCTTATCTGAGAAGCACTTTATCTGTCCCTCCATTCTAAATGAAAGTTTTGTTGGATAGAATAATTTTGGATGTAGGTCCTTGCCTTTCATGACTTGGTATACTTCTTTCCAGCCCCTTCTTGCCTGTAAGGTCTCTTTTGAGAAATCAGCTGACAGTCTTATGGGAATTCCTTTGTAGGTAATTGTGTTCTTTTCTCTTGCTGCTTCTAAGATTCTCTCATTTTTAATCTTGGGTAATGTAATTATGATGTGCCTTGGTGTGTTCCTCTTTGGGTCCAAATTCTTTGGGACTCTCTGAGCTTCCTGAACTTCCTGGAAGTCCATTTCCTTTACCAGATTGGGGAAGTTCTCCTCCATTATTTGTTCAAATAAGTTTTCAATGTCTTGCTCTTCCTATTCTCATTCTGGTAGCACTATAATTCGGATTTTGGAATGTTTAAAGTTGTCCTGAAGGTTCTTAAGCCTCTCCTCACTTTTTTGAATTCTTGTTTCTTCATTCTTTTCTGGTTGAATGTTTTTTTCTTTCTTCTGGTTCACACCGTTAATCTGAGTCCCAGTTTCTTTCCCATCACTATTGGTTCCCTGCACATTTTCCTTTATTTCACTTATCATAGGCTTCATTTTTTCATCTAATTTGCAACCAAATTCAACCAATTCTGTGAGCATCCTGATTACCAGTGTTTCGAACTGTGCATCTGATATGTTGGCTATCTGTTTGTTGATTAGTTGTATTTTTTCTGGAGCTTTGATCTGTTCTTTCATTTGGGCCATTTTTTCTCAGCATGCCTGTTATGTACAGGGGTGGAGCCTTAGGTGTTCACCAAGGAGAAGCAACCTACATCACTGCATTGTGACACAGTCTGTGGGGAAGGGGTCTGAAAGGGAACAATGGTGCTTGCTCTGCTCTCTGCTGGCTTTCAGTCACTTCGCCCTGTAAACCCCAAGCAAAGTAGACCCTCTGTGTGATTCCCAGGTGGGTGGGCTTGTGTATGATCTAGGACCCTGTGGGTCTCTCCAACGAACTTTCCTGTGAGGCTGGGAGTTCCTCCTGCTGCCACCTCAGTCCCCAGAGGTGTTTTCAATGGGCAGTTTGAGGCTTTATTTCCCCATGCTGGAGGACTGGGCTGTGAGATTTGTTTCGCACCCCAGTTGTTCCTTTATCTGCATACGAATGCGGGACTGCGCGAGAATGCGAGACCACCCGCTCCACCAGCCATGGCCCTGCTGGGTCTGCCACCCGCAGTCTCGCTGGCCAGCTTCAGCACTGCCTACCCTACTCCATAAATTACTGCCTTGCCCTGAGCCCTCTCTGCCTGGCTCCGCCCCTCCTACTGGTCTGGATGAATGTGTCTTCTTTAACTCCTTGGTTGTTGGACTTCCATACAGTTTAATTTTCTGTCAGTTCTGGTTGTTTTTTGTTTTTAAATTGTTATTGTCCTTCTTTGGGTTGTATGAGGAGGCACAGTGTGTCTACCTATGCCTCCATCTTGGCCAGAAGTCCTAATTGGTCTAATATTTTTTCTTAAAATATTGGTGTATTCTGCTTTGCAATGTGATCAAGATACAAAAGGAAGAAAGTATTTTTAATAGTGTATTTCTATGATCTTGAATGAGAAGCAAGAATGTTTTTCTCCCATTTGTTAACACTGCAAAGCTCATATATCATTCACTACCAGGAAGTCTGCATAGGAGATTTGATCCGATGGGAAGAATCAAGGAAGAAGCAAGGACGAATCCTTATTCTACATACAATAAATCCACTGAGAAATAGCTAAGCAGTAGCTATAGGTTCTTTGTTCTCCAGATACCTGTATTAGTAAGAATTCTTACTATTGAACTCTTAATGATTTATACATTTCATAATTTTCCACATGTAAATATTTTCCCATGATCTTATCTTTGGGGACTTCAGGTTCATAAACTTCTGGAGAGATAAATGGAAAAGTGATTTGGTATTTTAAATGACATGGAATTTTGGGAAAAAGAACATAATAAAATGAAAGAAAAAAGGGAAACTATAGATTTTTCCTAGTGAAATCATTCGTGTGCAAGCAGATAAAGAGTAGAACAAGAATAATACATAACTAAGGTGAAATAGAAGAATACTTTTCTTTCCTCCAATCCTTTACTCTATTTATTATCCTTATGTTTTAAAAATATCATAAAGAATACATGAATGTAAGAAATGGCAAATGAAAAAAATGGAATTAGAAATTGAATAATCTCAATTTGTCCATAAAAAATAAATGCATATATTTAGGGCACAGGGTACAATAATTTGGATATATTTAACATATCTTCTGTATGGATGATGAAGTCTTTTGAATATTTTCATTTTAATAGTAACATCTCTAAATTCTTCATTAAAAAAACCAAAGGATGTCAACCAACATGCAAACACACTCACACACCAGTTGAGTACAAGTATCATTTTGTTTCTAATAGGAAAGCACACAACTAAATCAAAAGGATAAAACACTTAACGTATGTAACGAAATGAAGGTTTTCACCATAAGACAACATGGAATGAGTGATGACATGAGATCAGGGTATCACTGAACCAAGGTGGATTTCTATGGGTCATGCATTATTTTGAGGGGTTAATTTTCCATAGTTTTGCCTACTAAAATATAGTTCCAGATAACAAATGTTAGTTGAGTTTTCCTCTTAGATATGATGGAAAAATAATGAGGTAGGGGTAAGCGATGAACAATGAAATGCTTTATTATGTGAGCTGGTATTTTAGAGCTTAACTGATTTTTCTACTATTGGACAGTTGATAGATATTGCCTAAAAGAATCAAAGAAAAATCACTTATGAAAAATGTCACCATGAAAATTTCAGTTTACGTTCATTAACAAATGAAAAACACATACTATGGAGTATTTTGGACTCTGAAAAATCCTAATTGAAGTATTTATTAGCTGTGTGGCTTTGGATTTTTGCAACCATTATCTTTAAAATGAGTAAGTTTGACAATATTTTGTTGAGGATTTTAGCATCTATGTTCATCAGAGATATTGGCCTATAATTGTCTTTCTTTGTTGTGCCTTTACCTGGTTTTGGAATTAGGGAAATAGTGACATTGTAAAAAGAGTTTGGGGGTCTTCCCTCTTCTTGAATATTTTGGAATAGTTTGAGAAGAATAGGTATTAGTTTTCCTTAAATATTTGGTAAAATTCACCTGTGAGGTGATCTCATCCAGGACTTTGTGTGTCAGTTTTCTAACTACTGCTTCAATTTTGCTGGTTGTTCTCAGTTCATTCAGGTTTTCTGCTTCTTCTTGATTCAGTTTTGAAAGATAGTATGTTTCTAGAAATTCATGTATTTTGCCCAGGTTGTCCAATTTCTTGGTTATAGATCACTAATTTCTTACGATCCTATGTATTTCTGTGGTATCGATTGTTACTTCTCCTCTTTTGTTTCTGATTTTATTTACTTGGGTCCTCTTTTTTTTTTCCTTGATGAGTCTGGTTTAAGGTTTGTCAATTTTATCTTTTCAAAGAACCAGCTCCTGGATTCACTGATTTGTTTTGTGAATTTTTTTTTTTAGTCTCCATATCATTTAATCTGCTCTGATCTTAATTGCTTCTTTTTTTTTACATACATTTTAATACATTTAATGCTTCTTTGGTATAATTGATTCTTAGAAAAATGCACTACATTCCAACTTAGTGATATAAAATAAACACAAAGCACCAAAATTTCCTGCACACATTTCATATGGTTAGAATAAAATTATCTACTCAAGGAGAAAAACATCAAGGAAATGAAAATTTCATATATCATTTATGTGAGTCATCTCTGATTTAAAGTGTTGGCCACAGGAAAAGAAGACTGTAATTGTCCAACTAAGCATTTGTTTTATAACAGTTTAGCAAAAGAGACAGATATGAAAGCATGATCTTAATTACTTCTTGATCCTCTCTTCTGCTCAGTCTGGGCTTTGTTTGTTGTTGTTCCTCTAGTTCTTTTAGATGTAGGGTTAAGTTTTTATTTGAGATTTTTCTATCTTCTTTAGATATGCCTGTATTGATACAAACTTCCTTCTTAGGACTGCCTCCCCTATATCCCATAGGTTTGGGGTTGTTGTGTGTTTTCTATGATATAGCTTCAATTTTCTTCAATTTGTTAAGGCTTGTTTTGAGTCCTACCATGTGGCCCATCTTTGAAAATGATTCATGGGCATTTTATCAGAGATGCAAGGATGGTACAATATTCTCAAGTCAATAAATGTAATACATCACATAAACAAAATGAAGGACAAAAATCACATGATCATATCAATGGATGATAAAAAATTGATAAAATCTAGCACCCATTTGTGATAAGAACACTCAGCAAAGTGGGAAATAGAGGGAACATGCCTCAAAATAATAAAGAGCATATACAAAAACCGTACTGCCAACATCATACCCAATGGGCAAAAACTAAAAGTGTTTCCCTGAAGATCAAGAAAAAGAATGTCCACTTTCAACATAGTACTGGAAGTTCTAACCATAGCAATCAACCAAGGATAAGAAATAAAAAGCATCTAAATGGACCAAAAAGAAGTAAAACATTATTTGCAAACAACATGGTAGTGTACCTAGAAAAGTATACACTATCATGTGTGCATAATGTACATAGACTTCACCAGAAAATTATTTTACCTAATAAATGAATTTGGCAAAAGAGGAAGATGCAAAGACAATATTCAGAAGTTGATGATATTTTTTGTATATGAACAATGAACTATCAGAAAGAGAAATTAAGAAAATAATCCCATTTACCACAGCAACAAGAAAAATAAAGTACCTAGTTATAAATTCAACCAAGGAGATAAAAGACCTGTACCTGGAAAACTATAAAACACTGAAGAAAGAAATTGAGGAAGATTCAAATAAATTGAAGCATATACTGCATTCATAGATTAGAAGAATTATCATTAAAGTGTCCGTACTACCCAAAGCAATCTATAGTTTCAATGCAAATCCTGTTAAAATATCAATGGCTTAATTCACAGATATAGAACAAATGCTGCAAACATTATATTGAACCAACAAAGACCCTGAAAAGCCTGAGCAACCTTGAGAAAGAAAAATAAAGTTGGAAAGATTACAATACCTGATATCAAATTACACTACAAATGCCACTGTAATCGAAACTTCTGGTACTGGCATAAGAACAGACACATAGATTAATGGAACAAAATAGAGAGCCAAGAAATAAACCAATGTCTCTACGGTCAATTATTGTTTCACAAAGGGGACATGAAAATACAATGGAGTAAAAATAATTTCTTCAATAAAAGGAGTTGGGAGAACTGGGTCTGGTATATGCAAAAAAATGAAATTAGACCACCAACTCACACCATACACCAGAATAAACTTAAAATAGATAAAAGACTTAAGTATAAGACAGGATACCATAAAAATCTTAGCAGAAAACATAGGCATTAGGCTTGCATATATCTTGCTTAACAATATTTTTGCCAATAGGTCAAGGGAAATAAAGTAAAAAAATAAACAAGTGGGACTATATCAAATTAAAAATCTTCTTCACAGCTAAAGAAACCATCTGCACAATGGAAAGGGAACCAACCATATGAGAGAACATATTTGCCAATGATACAACAGACAAGAGTTTGATCTCCAAAATATATAAAGAACTTATACATCTTAACACCAGTAAGACACACAATCCAATTAAAAAATGGGCAAAGGACCTGAACAGACACTTCTCCAAGGAAGACGTTCAGAGGGCTCATAGACATATGAAAAAAGTGTTCAACATCACTAGCCATCAGAAGTTGCAAATTAAAACCACAATGAGATACAACTTCACATCTGCCAAAATAGCTATCATTAATAAATCAACAAACATCAAGTGCTGGCAAGGATGTGGAAAAAAGGGAACTCTAGTGCATTGTTGGTGGGGATTGTAAACTTAATACCGTCACTAGGGAAAACTGTATGGGATTTCCTCAAAAAATTAAAATTGAACTACCTTTAACCTAATGATTCCATTCCTGGGAATATACCCCAAGAAACCCAATACACCAATTCAAAAGAACTTATGCACCCTTTTGTTCATAGCGGTGGTATTTACAATAGCCAATAATTGGAAACAGCCTAAATGCCCATTGGTAGATTAGTAGATTAAAAAAGTGGTGCATTTACACAATGGAATATGATGCAACAAAGAGAAAGAAGGAATCCCTACCTTTTGTGACAGTATGGATGGAATTGGAGACTATCATGCTAAGTGAAATAAGCCAATCAATGAAAGATAAATGCCATATGATCTCACATATAAGAGGAGTTTAATGAACAAAATAAACTAATGAACAAAATATAACTGGGTGTTTAGAATCACAGAATAGACTTATAGCGGTAAGAGTGGAGTGGGAAGAGGGACTGTTGGAAAGAAGGTAAAGGGATTAGTCAAGGAAGATATAAGGTCCCAATGACATGGACAAGGGGTTGAGGATTGACTATGGAAGTGTGGGGTGGATAGGTAGAGTAGGCAAAGTGGGAAATAATTGGAACAAATATAAAACATAAAAGTAAAAAAGTCAGAAAAAAATTTAAAAATGAAGATAAGTATTTACTTCAGACATTTGTGAAAATTAGAAATAATGTTTATAAAGAAATATCCTTACCAGAAGAATATTCAGCTTTTGACCAAAACTCCGTGTAAAGTAGCTATTATTATTGCCAATGTGATATCACAGAATAACATTTTCTCCTCCACAATGCCCGACAGTCATCCATGTCATTCCGCAGGAATCTACTCTGCGAGTGACCACTGCTCTCTCCTGCTCAGGTAGGACTCATATTCCTGATTGTTACAGTCATGTGAAAACTCAATGTCATATGTCCCATTATTTCATGGTCTTGCCCTTATCTCAGTTACCTGGTTTTATAGCCTGTGATACTGTTAATGACTTACAAGATTTATATAGGTCTGGCTTAGCATGTGTAATAAATGTGTTGATTTTTGTGAAATTTTCTCAGAATTGGTCTTAGAAATTAGAAATAGCTAGAAAATATACCCATGGTCAGTCAAGTCTAGCATGATTGGTTGCTGGCATAAGAGAATTCTCTTTGCAGAGATCCTGCATTAGATGGTTAGTAACATGTTCAGAATAAATAGATAGTGGGAACTCTTGGGGAATCTGGCAGTGTGGTGGCACGGGGGGGGGGGATGTATTGAATCTTAATTATATGATGTAATAATAATATTAAAAATATTATGAAAAGAAAAATATAGTATCTGTAACACTATAAGCAAACTTATTTTCATCCCTTGCCCACTCTTTCCAACAATGGGTGACTATGATGGCCAATAATTTGGAAAATTTCACAAAAATCCAACACATTAATTATACATTCTAAGCCAGACCTATATAAACCTTATAAGGCATTGACAGTATCACAGGCTATAAAACCAGGTAACTATCATGAGATAAGGGTAAGGCCATGAGATAATGGGACATATGACAATGAGTTTGCCTTCTCCAAGTGGAAGGATATGATCTTCTTTTTTTTATTATATAATTACTTTATTGTTTTTCAATTACAGTTATCTGCATCCTCTCCCCTCCCCTCCTCCCTCCCCC